>JAAGNO010004944.1:31994-43239 GCA_033439905.1 Ceryle rudis
GTTCAAAAAACCCCCACAAACTAAAACCAAACCAACTACCTCAAGCTTTAACTGACCGCTGAGTTCGTCTGGCTTCAATTTCCAACGTTCAGACTCCGCTATGCTTTTCTAGATTAGAGTGCTCTGTTACCAGAATTTTCTGTACTCACACCACAACTGATCACCTTTTCTTTCTCTCTTTTGATAAGCTGAATAGCTGAGGCTTCTGCCATCTTTCATGCTAAGTCATGTTCCTCAGATCCCAGTTTTATAGCTCTGAATTTTTATGATGTATCTGTACCAGAAATGATCTTAGTATTAATGACCAATAAAAATCTCACCAGTGTTGCCCACAGAAGCAACAGCTCCTTTTTGCCTGCTCAGTAGCGTACAACTTGCATATTCATTTCCCATTATTTCTCCCTAGGACTCTCCAAATAATTAATTTTAGGGGCTGTTTGTAATTGAAAAAGATAATTTCATTTCTAAGAAAATATTTCATCCGGCCTAGAGTAAAATGCTTTGTTTTAGATTTAGGCATCTAAGAGCTTCCATTTTTTAAAGTGAAATGGAGGACAACTAGATATAAAATTAATTTTGGACAGAAAACCTGTTATTAACATTTTTATGTCAATATGTTACATTCATATTTGGGCCCAATCTCTAAAAAAAGTAGGAAATTCACATCACCATCCCAGCATATTTTATCTCCTCTCGCCTTCTTTTCCTTCCTGAAATCATCTCAGCAATTTCACAGTTGCTGCGAGGGCTAACGTGGGTTAAGACAAACTGCAAAACTGAGACGCACTGGCTACAGAGGTCTCATTTCCACACAGTTTATTCCGCTTCAGAGTGAACCAAGTTAAGTAAGAACACGGTAGGCACCTTTCTGATGAATAATCTTTACACGCACAGTTATGTAGATGAAGGTGGATTGTAACAGCCTGACTGCAGGGTCCCAATATGTGCCAAAAAATCCCCAGGAGAGTGCACTGAGTCACTCAAGGCAAAAGGCAGCTTGGAGAAAGTTTATGAATCGTAACGTGAAGTTAGCACTGAGCTGGCATAGCTGGCAGCTAGGGAAGCAAAGGAATATTCCTGTTTGAAACATGAACACCGCTGATTTGAAAATGTTTGAAAGTGTAAACACTGGACCCAGCAATGTCATTTGAAGGTCAATTTTCAGAAAGCTAATACAAGAACCGTCAACGCTGGAACGAACCTACACACCTCACTGAACTATTTATTGTCTGAACAACAGCTCTGATGCACACTGCAGCTGGTCTGGAAAACAGCCTTAGTAGTACTTTTTAAAGGGGAAACGGAGGCAATAAAAGGTTCTCAGCCACTGCAAGAGCAGTAACAATATTAATGTTGTTTGAAAAGGTGGTCAAAGCACTTTGCTAAGACTCGTGAGTCATCACTTCTGTGACGTAACCGCGCCGTTTGGAAATTGCATTTCCCTACTCATTCATGTTAGCCTAACCATCCTTCCACTCTCTTCAGTTTTTAAAGCACCACCACATCTCCCAGAAAAAGTAAACACCAGCCCTGGAGGTGCTTTCCTCCCACTTTCATTACAGAAGGGGGAAATATGTTTTTGCAGGTAGGCAAGAGCAAGAAAAGCTCTCTGAGTGAGAAAAGCTGTCCTTCCCGACAAGCAGCTCTGCAACGTGCCCATGAGCTGCTGATGGAGTTGCCATGGTTATGAAGACATCCTCCGTGGGAGACATCTTCACTTGTGATTAGGTTTTGACAGAGGCAGAGGGACACTCAATGTGGGAAGGAAGAAGGATGAAAAGAGAGTCAGTCATTTCGTCCGCGGGAAGGCGGAGTGACGCTGCATCTGGAGCGGTGCTGGAGAATCTCCTGTTCTTCCAGGAGCAGGGCACCAGGACAAACCTTGCTTCTGATGTACAGGGGATTGCCATACCTGGCAGAAGTGATGACCGTACACAGAAATAAAACAAGCAGAAGTGGAGCTGGCCTTGATTTGTGGATTTTCCTGCGATCTTCTGCAAGAAACCTTTACACCCTCTGAAGGGCAATGGGACTAGGAAAAAACACTAATAGATGAGTGAGGTTTTGTGCCCCTGCAGTAGAAGCACTGCAGGAAACGAGCATTTGGGCTTCTCATCCTAGCTGCTTCTGCTTGTGTTCCTCAAACTGTGCCTCCTCACTAACGAAAGGCTGCTAATGAGGGGAAAGGCAGAGAGTTGCTGGGGAAGCTGGAGCTGGCCTGCCCCAGCTGGGGCAGAATTTAAAGGAATGGAGTGTTGAGCGTGGGACTGCAGCACTCAGACTGCGAGGGGACTGGTTAACTCGTCAAACAATAAGAAAGCCTGCTCCTTCTGCCTCTTCTCTGTCCTTTGGGATACAGCACAACAGTCCTCCTCTCTTCCTGCACACTTCTTCCCATCCATCCTACCAGCCCCAGTCAAGAGGGATGACCACTTAAGACAGCACTGGAGGTGAAGCTACGCTCCACACTGCTGCTTATTAAACTATTTGCCGCCTCATATAAAATATGTGGGGTTAGTTCCCTCTCCCAGCATCCTCATTTTAGACCTTCAGAGTACCCTCTTCCATGGGAGGATACGGGGGGGGTGGGGTGGGGAGGGACGAGGGGAGAGCTCCATCTACTCTGAGAGATTCACCCTTGTAAAAGGGAAAAATGAACTGAAATTGTTATTTCAAAACACCAGAACAGCTCAAATACTGCCAGGCAAAAATCCTTCCAAATCAAGTTTTAGTGAAATAAAATAGGCTGACCAGAATGCTTCAGAGTGTGAAAAATGGTGAATAATAAACAATATGAGCTTTGTTTTACTAGCAAATCTCATCACATAAAAAAAAAGGTCCTGTGACTCATCCCCGACGCTGGCTAGCAGCCCGTGTGTTCAGAGCACAAGGGCTGCGCTGTCTATAAATATTACTACGGCCAGTAAACTCAAGGCAATGGCAAGGGGGCTGTAAAACTACTGAGGGTACCCTACACTGCAGTGGTTGTAAAAAATGCTGTAAAAGAAAAATGATCGTTTATTAAATCTTTTGTTTGGGAGGAACTTTGCATTTTAATAGGGTATTTAGCAACCAGGACAGCTTTCCAAAAGCAGCGCTCTCTCTGCCTGCAGATGGGATTTGGAGCCCTGTGAAGTCCTAAAATGACTTCAGCCGAGAGGTGAGAGCCCATCCCCGTCTGAAGAAGTAGGATGGTCAGTGCTAACACAAAGATCAGCTGGCCACCTCCTCTTCCCTGGTCTTTTACAGTTTTTGTTGTGCTTGATGTGAGGGGGAAGGCGAGACGCAGGAAAGAACCTAAAGCAGCCTTTGCTCTTTACGGTTTTACTTTCAGGAGATGGGAACCCCCGTTTGCAAACCCACTCTCTACTCAGATGATGCTCAGAGCCAGTGTGAAGCTTCAGTGCGGGTGCAGAGGCAGCAGCTGGCCCCATGGCACGGTGCACAGCATAAAGTGCCGCCGTTACTTGTGAAGGAGCTACTGCTGAGCTGCTGCTCGCTCTCAGGACACACTTGAGAGCTCGGGGGCTGTGGATGGCTGATCTATCCACCTCTATCCGCTGGTACCAATCCACCCATGGCACGGCAAAGCAGTGTGAGCCTTTCACCTGCAATGAATTCAAGTACAGTACACAACTGCAAAGTGCACAGCTGCAAAAGGTGAGTACGGAACTGCAAAGACCGATGTCTAGAGAGCTGCACAGAAGCCAGGAAGAACTAAACCCCATCCCTTTATTTATCCCGTGCGGTGAAGCAGTGGCAGCGTAAGGAAGATGCATGGGGCCTAATGGTCAGTACCTGGTACCACAGCTGATAACCAGCTTTCATTACCCTTCTCCTGCAATGGGATGCGTCTGAAAGTACGCCAGGGTATCCGTCACAATCAGAACGGTGGGGTTTCTGAAGGGCATCCATCTTAGGAGATGGAAGAAAAAACTGGCCATCATCTCTTGGTCTTAAGGCAAATACTGAAGAACCTTCAATGCCCTGGCCAGGGTGGAGCCAGCTCACATGAAAACACAGATATTACAAAACTCGGTGGAGCTGCCTTCAGTTCAGCTGTCAGGACTGACAGGATTATGACTGAATCGAGGGAACTTTAATATTAGAAAGCCAGACGCAGCATCCTCTCAGATGCTGATTATCTCGATGGAATAAAAATAAACCAATTGCTTACAAAATTAATATTTTAGAGGTTCGACAGCATTTGTCAACGTGTGCAATCATAACAAAATACGACACACTCTGAAGATTAAGTATGACTCTTGTGTAATGCCAAATGAGTACTCTGGGATTTGTTTTTACATATCAGAGGTTCAGAACGTGGCCCTAAGAGCATTAATATTTCCTTTAGGAACAGCATATTAACAGCAAATCCAGCAACCCCCTTCACCGTACGCTATAAAACACATTTAAACCAAACTCTACCTTTCCCACAGAGAGGTTCAATCTTTGGATGATTCAACACTTCTCATCCCTATTAAAAAAAAAATCCATCAGATTGACGTAAATTCAATCTGTACCTTCTATTACAACACAGTCTCCCCGTATTAGGATACGCACAGCCTAATCAAACACAAATGTTTACTTAAACTTAGTCAAGCTCTGTGTATTTTGTACTAAAGCCAGCGCATCGTATCTAATTAACCCTCCTGCTTTTCTGTCCGTGTTGCTTGAATTGCATCTAACTGAGCACTAAACCTGTTACAATGGAATTTAAGTAAAGAGCTCATGAGGGAAAAATTGCACTCCGTTCACCTTAGCCTTTTGTCACATCAGCTAGTAACGCTCAGCACAGCCTGTATTCCACCAAAACGCGCCCCACAAATCCTCCCGCTCCCGTGCTGAGGGGAAGAGGGCAGCACAGCTTCCAGCCAAACTAGATTTGCAGAATCACACTATAGGATGTAGCAGCACTATTTGCTCCTGCAGGCACCATAACTGAATTTCCAGGCTGTAATTGGATGATGTGGTTTGCACCATCTCCAGAAGCTCTTGATGGAATTACATCTGCCTGATAAATTATATAGTTTCCAGAACTGTGTTTTACACAATGAGCGGAGCCCTGCATCCTCAAGTCTCGACAGCTACCATCTACCTTCTGCTCCCAACACCCCAAGACAGACCTAAACCGCAGTAAGCCCCCGCTTTGCTCAGACAGGAGGCAGAAAGGGAATGCCCACGAGCTGATGGGAGCCTGCTCTTTGCCTACAAGGACCTTCCCTTTCACAGACCACCACTCCTTCTCCCTCCCTGGGCTAACAGGAGGCACGGGAGGTGGGGAGGAATGGGATGGCTGCTGCTGTCTGCAACGCCTTTTCTTCCCACTGAAGAGCAGTACAAACCCACAGAGCACCAGCCACCGTGGTTTCATATGCTTGGTAAGCTGCAAGCATGGCCAGCATCGGGGACAGGCTGCTGAGTTTGGTTTGAGTCCATACATCTCAATTACAGAATCCCAGAGTTCTGAAATTTTAATATGCTGAAGCAAAGTGGGAATGAAGCAGGATTAAATTTTGGGTTCCTCTGATGCCTTTAAGTAGAGGACAGTATATGCCGAGGGAGTGCATTTCAACTGGAGAATGCAGAAGGAATTGAAAAATAACCTATCTAGAACTGCAGGGGTCCTCAAGGCAGCCTAAGCCCCCGAGAACCGATGAAAGAGCAGTGTCTGCCTTCCCCCTGCCTATCTCCTGACTGCAAGACAATACGCAGTGAGGATGGACAGGGAATAAATGAATGAGAAAATAGTGATTTAGTACACTTATTAAATCACTTCTTTCTGCTTCTAATGGTAATGTGGCAGAATATGAAACTGAACAGAAGAAGGTAGCTGCCTGTGGCATAATTAGGCCTTTTAACGAGTGGGAGAAAAGCACCAGTCTGCACCAGCTGGCAGAGAAGGGAACTTCAGTGAGCACCCGATTTCCATAGCTGGAAACATGCAGCTTCTTTAATTAATGCCTCTGATAAAGCATTTAGGCATTTTGATTCTGTTTCCTTTGTTTTAAATTTTTAAATGAAACTTAATTCTTACCTGTGAGTGGAAAAGGACTTACCACGTGGTTTTTATAGTAGAAGATAATGGATTCCCGGACAAATTCCCTGGCCCCAAATACACATAAGATTACCTTAAGTTTTAACACCTGAATGCTTTTAACACAAAAGAGCCAGTAGGAATGGGACACAAGGAATAGAGGTCACCAGAAGGGAGGACTGTCCCAAACCTCTTCTCCTGCTCCTCACCTTCAGAGCCCCAAATAACCTGTTTGGATGTGGAGTGAGTACCCTGGAGCCGGGTGCTCTCCTCATTCTAACACACACAGCGAGGGGCATCAGCCACCTCCAGCCCCAGGGAAACCTGCGGAGGGCAAACACCACGTGAGAGGTTATTCAGGCTGCTCAAGGCACTACCAAAAACACAGGGATAATTTGGTTACCAGCAGCTTGTGAAAGAAGAGTAGGATATAAAGCTGACCTTGTAGAAGAGCGCTGGCAGACCTGCGTGACGTGTTTGACACCCCTCCCCACGGATCGGGAGCAAACACGCCGTCAGAAATTCCAGTTACAATAAAGCAGCTGCCTTAACTAAAATTCTGTAATTAAAAATACTATTTGGGGCAAAATAAAGATATTTTCATTGGGCCAAAAGGTATACACATACTTATGCCTACTCACCCCCACAAGAAGTGTAACCCTGTTATAACATTTATAGCATTGAAATCCACAGACTCACAAACCATGATTTTTTTTAATCAAATTTGACCTTTTCAGAGAATCCTGCCCCAGTTCCCTCTCTTTGCTGAGACTTCTCCTCGTGTCTCAAGCCTCCAAAGAGCTTCAGTGTCCATCTGTGACGCACACCACAGCTTGGGAGAACTCTCTCTTAAACCAGTCACAGTTCTGCTCTAACCTACACTCCTGTCAGAGGCAGGAGAAGCATCATCTTAAGTGCATCCCTCTTCATTTAACAGCCTAATTTAGGGTACAATAAATAGACTCAAGCACAGATTAGGATCATACCTGGTAGGATGCTTCTCCGATTGAAGCTGATAAATATCTAGCAACTGATTTGAGTTAGAATTGGATTGAACTACCCAAGAGGTCAGCAAAATTAGTACCTACCTGGTAATTACTGTAACTACTCCCAGCTGTCTCGCAGAATTGCATCAACATAACACGGGATCAGAGGAGGAATTCAAGCTAGGACACCAAAACCAGCCTAGAAAGTAGCATTAAAAAGTGTGCTCTGCTATTGATGACAGTACTCTATTTACTTCTAACCCAGTGGCACTAACTTTTGTGTCTTTCTTGGTACTAATAAGCCCACGTTTCCCTGCGACACAGAGGAAGACACCTTACAGATCTTTCAGTCTTATCTATCAGGTAGATAAGCATTTCATTAATTTTTTTTTTTTGCTTAGCCATGCTTTGCGCGGTGTTGCCCCTTCATTTCTTGCAACAGTCTAATTATGCAATTAGGAGTTTTTTTCCTTTTTTAAAATTCAACTCAGCCTTTTATTTTAGCATGTTATTGTTGTCTGGGAAGATGAGTAACATTTCTACTTAACTTCTATGGTTAAATTTTCAAAGTCTGGTGCTGCTGAGGCCATTCCCGGCAGATGTTTGGCATCGCCTTGCAGCAGGAGAGCAGGTACCTGTGTTTACCAGCCTGCAGGACCGCAGCCAGCCCGCCCAGCTGCTCATAGAGCACTCCGTCAGGTACCTCCACACTGATCTGCCCTCATATCCCGACACCCAGGACCTGGACTTCGCATTTTCAGTCCAGTCCATATAGAAGTGACCACAGGGCATGTTACTCGCACCTTTGTGTGCACACATGAGGTATTGGTTTGGCATCTTGGGGTCTGACTGCACCCCAAAAATCAATCTCTCTGGGCAGCACGATGCCTGCATAGGGCCCAGAACTGCACTGGTGGGATTTTCCAGTGTGGCAGCCAGAGCTATAGGGAGGGTGAGTCCAGAGCAGGCAGGTAGCAGGCGTGCTGCCCTCACCCGTGTGAAGAGCAAAGTATAATATCTCTGGAGGAGAGTTGGTAACAACACTATAAAACAGGCTGTATAGCTTGCAAAAAAAAAAAATTAGCATCTGAAGTCACTGCCACTCCTTTAACCAAACTAGTTAAGCTGGGACAGAGAGTTTGCGATTTTCTGACTGAGATTTGCTCACTGCCAGGAACACGAAGTGAGCACAGTTAACACTGGACGAGGCAGTGCACCTTCTGGAGGTGTTTGCAAGCTTCTTGCTGGGAGAGGATGGTCATATGCTTTTCCAATGGTGCTCCTGGGACAAGGAGCAGCTCTTTCCCCTTTCAGATGGGTTTTACTTACAATGATATATTTACTGTTCCATGTACCAAAAGGAACAAAATAGCAAGTAGGCTTTGGTTGTTTTTTTTTCTTTTGTCAGGTCCAAAGCATTATTGTTTCCAGACCCATATACCAGAATACTGGGATTTACTTTAATAAGCAGAACTTTAGCATCTCACTGTTCTATTAAAGCTGGGATTTTCCAGGTGAATTAATGGATTTCATTTACAGTTTCTATTCAGTTTATTTATTCTAAATACTTAGGTGATAATGACACAGTATCAGCAAGTGGGAGTGATAGATTTCATAGTGGTCATCGTGTTGCTTCTTTTTTACTAGTAATTTATTAAAAAACATGTAATCTATAAACCAAATTAATTTATTATAGAGCACATGAGTATTTTTTTTTTTTAAATTCCCCTAACCATTATTGTTCATTACCAGTAGAAACAGCTGCTCTCAGGGGTGGGTTTGGGGAACTCAGTACACAGCCCTGATCTAACCTGAATCAATCAGCCTGAATAACTAGCAGCAGCTTTCTAAATATGGAGCACTGATACCAACCCAATATGAGGGCACAGGAACCCCAGAACTATTATTTTTTGAAAGGAGTTTGGCCCAGAGGTTTCACACAGAGTGTCTCCATTTCTTCTGTCCTTCCTGGTCTTGCTGCCTGCTGCAGCCTGGCAGTCCATGTGATGTGGCTGTTCAATAGACCGAAGTATGAAAAATACTTAATAATGACTTTTCTTTTCTTTTCTTTTCTTTTTTTTTCCTCACCACGGTTAGCATGCATGGAATGAATGAGGCTGCCTGCACAAGGGATAAATCTGTAACTAAATGTCAAAAACTATAACTCTCTCTGAAGGTAGCTTATTAAGAATTTGCTATGGTTCATTTTACAGTGACACTTCCATATTCAGGAGTGTCAGAGTACAGAGGAGCAGCCTGGGATCAATTCATCCTGGCATTAAAAAAAAAAAAAGGAGATTAAAAAAAAAAAAAGAGGGAGAGGATGGAGAACAGAACTGGTATCTAACAAAGCATCTGGACTCATTCAAAGATAAAGCAGATTCAAGACTCATTAATGAGCCCCCCAGTCCCAAGCAGTGACACAGCCAGGGTGATCAGAGCTCACTGGAGGAATGCATGGCAGTCCTACAGCCCCGTTTGCTTCAAGACCATGATATAGCTCTTCCTTCCAAACCACGTACTAAAGCTCTGTAGAAAAGCAGCCTGAGCGAAATACAGTATGCATATGCCAGAAAAGACCAACAGCGAGGCTGTTGGGAGGAAAGTCAATTCATGACTATAGTAAACTCAGGTTTCTGATACTATTAGTTTTTAGAAGCGCTACTGGAAGCCTTGCAAGGTTTTACTTAAAGGCAATGGCAAAACACAGCTCTTAATTCCACAAACTGAGAACAAGAGCAAGAACATACACTTAGGGTTAATGATTAAAACAAATAAAATCAGTTCTAGAGGCTGGCTGAGAAACTGCAAGGGAAAACTTCCCCTCTGACAAACGACATCTCTGCAGCAGCCTGCCAGCCTCACCAGAGCAATGATGGGGAAAGCTTCACCGCCGCTGGAGAGGGGAATGTCTCTCTCTACTGCCTCCTCCAGCACACAAACCGTTTGTCATCACCTTCTGGTTGCAGAATGGGAACTACCGCCTCTAGCTGCCAACAGTTTGATGCCACCTTGTTTGCACTTAAGTGCGAACTCCCGAAGCAAGCCTGAACCAGAGATGTTTGCAACATCTCTTGGCTTCCTTCAGCTCAGACTTCTCCAGTTCCGGAGTTTCCCCACTTACATACCTTATTTCCAAGTTTTTACACCGAGAATTATATCCTAACATTTGCTAATATAGTAAAATAAATCAACAGCCATCTCTTGGTCCCTTGCATCTTTTGGGTTATTTGTACTGCCACATCAGAAATGAAACCCATCTTCCAGTGAAGTAAAAGACCAGCACTCCCAGACCCGTGCATCTTTTATGCAGGTTGGTCTGTAAGAGCCTGTTTGTGAGAGAAAAAATTAGCACCTGTCCCAGATCTTGGACTTTTAGCTGCTGCCTGCCTATAAATTTGCAGACTAAGCATAAGGAAAAAAAACCCAAACCAACAACCAAGCAAACCCCCAGGGAGAGAAAATTGTGTTGCTCTTAGAAGTTCATAAAAGCAATGGTAATGGTAAACAACCCAACATACCTTTATGGTCTTGGGTGGGGATAACACGACCAGTAAAAACACACCGGCATCTCTAACGGGCCAGCAATTTTCTCTTGGGGCCTCCCACCCCATAGTGGCAGTGGCTCAGCTCCATAGCTCTGGCTCTGGAAGTCAGAGAGCCTGGATGCGGCCTGGAAAGGAGACATGGTGCAGGGCTAGGGGGAAGCCCCAGAGAAACAAGTCTGGGGAGGAAGTTAACACTGAGAGTCTCTTCTTGTCTCCTCTTAAAAACTGTAAATAAATGTAAATATGAGGAAAGGCCCCTGACCTTTCCTGAATGTAAAGTCTGTTCAAGGCTGTGAGAAATCACCTGTGATTCTAACAAGTGGCTTTCCACTCTCTCTGTTGGAGAAGATGCCTCAGACTGACCAAAGTGACATTGCCTGGGCAAGAGCAGCTCAAATGCTGCTTCTGCTGAATTCTCCCTCCTCAAGAAAACGAGCAAGAAAATGATGTTAGAGTTCCCTGACTACGCCAAGGTACTGCTGCTGCACCCAGTGCCAGCTTCTCAGGTGCTTTGTACTGTTTATAAACAGAGGAGAAAAAGTTAAACACGTTTGACTATTTTAAACACTGCAGGAGATAACAACTCTGGCACAAATGGATAGAAATAGGGCTGCAAGTCTCTTCCCAAGTGCACCTCGGCGGGGCAGGGCCTGTGCCCCAGCTGGGGTCCGGCG
>JAAGNO010004944.1:43339-55720 GCA_033439905.1 Ceryle rudis
TGTTACCCCACCCAAGCATTTAAAAGCAGGAGGAGCTGCTGCCAGAAGGGACCACTGTGGTCTAAACTGGTGGGAGTGTGACCACTTCCCATGCAGGATAAGAAGCTCCTTTACTGACTCTGCTGGAGTTACGGGTGATTCACATCAGCCAAGTCAATTACATGAGCTCATGTTCCAGCACAAAGCTGAGAAAGATTAGATAAATACTTGATTCCAAAGCCCTTTCCACTCATGTTTTTTAAGGGGCTGTTGTCTATCGTAGCACTTCTGGGCATTTTTTTGTCACACAGTTTCCGAGTACAGAGAAAGAGGATACGTAAGTAACATATATTACATGTATATCACATTTTATATGAAAATGATTAAAAACCTGTTTCTGATGCACATAAGGCAACAAAGCGTCTGTGCTCTCTCCAAGATGCAAGGCAGGGCATTTCTTCTGGAAGCTTCTGGTTGGGAGACAGTCACATTTGCAAAGGAACAAACCGAGAAGCCCTCCTCTCTCACCTGATACCATTTTCTGCCTGCCTTAGAAGACCCACTTTACCTATTTTCTCACTCACATAGAGAAGTGATAATACCTCTTATCCAAAAAAGCTCCCATTTTAATCACATTAGCATTAATTAGCAGGAAAAAAAAATGATATTCTAATGACAATACTAATGACTTGCAGAGATTTCAATACCTTCAAAGCATTGCATGAGAATGAGCAACACATAACTGTGCATGCCTTTTATCAATTCCGGTATTATTTGATGTTCATTAAATATTTTCTGGAGTTAAAATGCACGGTACTTTATAACCGAAAGCCTAATTGTTTAAAAGAAGAGAAGCCACAGAAGCAGCTTTCTATGATGGAAGAAAGTTGAATTATCTCATCAGAAGAACAGAACATGTTTAGCTTAGCACATTTACTGTTTATCTTGTTATTCAAGGGAGCACTGTACACTGCAGTTGTGTGTCTGTTTTTCAGAGGAACTGTGGATAAGTACAGTTTATTAAACCCTGCTGAGACAATCTGTTGTGTCTGTCGGTTTTAATGTTGTTATAAGTCAGTTAAGCATGTACCATACTTGTTAGCTGCATATATACTAATTTAACGTATTGATAGGCTGTCAGTACAAATACCTAATGAATATTAAAATACAAACTCAGATACAGAAATGCAAAGCAGAGCCAGCATGTGGTCAGCATTTTGAGGGACAGGCAGAGAAAGGAAAAGACCAGAGTTCAGAGTAAATGACAGTAAACACTCATGAAATGAACCTGAAAACAAATCGCTAGCAGCTTCCTGGGAAAGATGGAGGAAAATAATAATTAACGGTCTCAAAAACACGGGCTCTAAATATACGCTGTGAACTTTGTCTTCTGCCAGCTGATTTCAATATAAATGAAACAAAGGACGGTTAGAAGACCAGTATGCCAGTAAGACAAAGAGAACTAGAGAAAACAGAATAAAGACACCGTACCAGGGGAGGGAGAAGGAGAAATCTCCCTGTCTCTTCCACAATGCTAATTTTCTGTTTAACAATGGCTCTAAAAATGGGTAGCAGTCGATACTTTGCATGCTCCACATAATACAGTCTTTCAGCCAAAGCGTGTTCGTACAAATCTCTCCTGCTTCAAGTGAATGTGGCAGGAGTTTTTGGGCACGTTTCCCCCTATTAGATCATATTCAGAGCTTCAGCCAGCTGCTTGTTAAGAGATGCAAAGCCTTGTGCACCATTCAGCCCGAGCTCAGAGGCAACGCTGTCTCTCCTTCACCAGGTTTGAAGTGAAAAGCGAATTACAAAGAGAAAGCCCTTGGGCCAGAGGAGAAAATATCAAACCCTTGCGAGCTGGGAGGCAGCAAGGTAGAGACACGTGAGCAGCTGCAGAGCTGGTGATACCAGGAGAAACAGCCCAAGTCACGTGGGATCTGCCTGGAGTTCGATCGCTGCTCCTTTTCCCTGTCCCACCTCTCCAAAATCATGAAAGCGTCTCAAGGGTGGTGGGGACCTGGCACATCTACCAGTTGCAGAAAAGAGAAGAAGAAAAGCGCAGTGAAATAGAAGGAGAGCAGGGAGGAGCTCATGGTGGGCTTCCACCTGGGAACGCCCTGCCAGTGCAGCAGAGAAGGTAGAAAGGTCCCAGTGGAAAAAGCTACCCCCAGAGCTGGTGGCTCCTTCATGGCTGGAAAGCCTGGGCGGACCTCCTGCTCCCACCCTGTGGGGTGGTGACCCACGGCCACCCATCCAGAAGGGACTGCAGGGATCTGCAGCATCACCCCGCGATGAAGGGACCGCAGTGCAGATGCTGCGTGCTCACCAGCACATCGGGAAACCTCTGCCTCCGTGAGTGACAAGGGAGGTGCAAAGCAGAAGTGGGCTTAGGGAGAGTGGTCAGTTAGGTCAGAGGTGAGCAACATTTCCCAGCAGAGACCTTCGCACAGAAGACAGCAGGGACAAAGCCTGCAGATTTGTCTGTGGCAGAGCCTTCCTAGTTTGCAGCCAACAGCTGTGTTTGCTGATGGGGAAGAGAATATGTCTTCATGGATCAAATGAGCAAGGGCTTCTCAAAATTTCAAGCATTACGTAAACAGACAGCAGGCCTTTGAAATGGGAAATTCAGCGAAATTTTCCCTTTGAAAGGGGAAATCAGAGAAACTGAAATTCTGTTAAGAAGCAGAAACCCACATAACATTAAATATCGACGTCCCTGGTGGCATCAGTCACAAAAAGATTATAACAATACTCTCCTGGTTTAAACCCAACCTAATAGGATCAAATACCTCACCTTATTGTTTGGGCTAGAAGAGAAGTGTAAACATACAGGTTTCTTTAATCCCCCTCTGCCCCCTTTGCTGCTCCTCTTTCCCCGTTCCTCTTAAAATGACCTCAAATGTCTCCCCGTGAAGCTACGAGGTGTGAAAAGCTCTCTGCTGCCCCAATCATTTGGGCGCCCCGTGCTCCTTCTCCAGCCTAGGAGAGCAGTGGCAGCGTTGGCCATCAGAAATCAGCCTGAGGAACCTCTGCTGAGTGGCAGGCTGGGAGAATAAAACAGGGGAGGAAAGACTAATCATAGCTTGGCAAAGTGGTGCTTCATCACCTTGACTTTACAGGTAAGCGATCTCCCTGGGTGAAGCGGTGCAGGCAGTGACATTCCTGGTAGAAGAGAAGAAAAACCTGCTGGAAAACTTTAGGAAGAAATGACCTTCTGGTCTGCTGGCAAACATTGGGTGGATGATGGAAAACCCAGGTACAGAGAGCAGGCGAGGGGAAAGAACACACAGTTTGAATCCAAGGGGGTGGTGAAGAGCTGAAGTTGGCACTCAGTAAAGCTTCCTTACTCAACCCAAAATGTGTGTTGTGGAGACGTCAGTGTAAAGCCACCGGCAGACTTTTAGGGAAGACAAGCGGGATCTGGACAAGCACTGCTGCCAAGACCAACCAATCTGTAAGTCACTGTTCTTCTCCTAATTTCCAGGGTTTTTTTATTTGCTTTCTGCCATCGGAATAAGACCTGGTACACAAAGGTAGATGTCAAGCAAACATTCAGTTCGGTTTAATATGATAGAGTGTAAATAACACAGACTCTGCATTCAACACGCACTAAATAAGACTGCATTATTCTTGCCTCTTGGGGCTTTTTTCATTGTTTCTGGCAGGAAAATGTAGAAAGACAGGAAATCACTTGCTCTGAGGCACAGGCTTTGCTTCTGTAATAACTCACTAAGGGCCTAATCCTGTTGGGGTTGAAAAACTTTGGTAGGACAAAGGGTGTTTAATTTAATCAAGTATCAGGGTCACACACAAAATAAAAAATAAGGAAAACAACGGCAAAATAAAATGGAACCATTCCACCGAGGGGCTGAAGGCACAAAAAAGAAGTAATGGCCTAACTGATGGCTTTGTGGATGAATGGTTGGAAACATTTGCTATGGCCAGGAAATAGGGAAACATCCGAAATCACCCCTTAAAATGGAAATCAGAAAAGAGCTCCTGCTGCTGGAAGTGGAGAAGCCCATAACGTGTTGCTCTGGGCAGCAGCGGCACCGAACCAAACCGGGCTGTGCACACTGGCTGCCCTGAAACCAGGGCAGGGATGGTGGCTGCAGCCAGCCTGTGGAGAGCGGGGCCAGGGGGAGACAAGGCCGGGGTGCCACGGGGTGTGCTGAGCAAGGCAGAATAAAGCCCTGCTTGTCCAAAGCTGACCCGGACCTGTACGTGTGCCCACTGGGGCGAGATGCTTCCCAGTTCAAGCAGCTATCCACCCATCCATCATCCAGGCACCAGGGCAAAGCAAGCGACCTCCTGATGGCTCACCCATTTGCCTTGCTCAGTCAACAGCAACAACAACAGAAGAAAGCACCTTGAAAGCTTGTCTTAGACAATTTATGCAACCTCAGGGTTCCATCAGTGCTGCTCCTGCCTGCTGCATTCTTCAGCCCTGCCACGTGCTAGGCACACTTGTCCCACCTCGCTGTGACCTGGTGCGAGGCGTGCGGGTGGGCTACCCCACAGCCCTGCTGCTGCTGCTGGCTCGTGTGTCAGCTGCTCAGAGGTTTCAAGAGATCTCATTCTGCATTCCTCTGGTCTTGCAATTTCTGCCCTGTGTTAACGTCCAGAAAACAAACCGGTCTCTGGTGCTGTCTTTGGAGGGGTTGAGGAAATGGAAAAGCATTGAAACTAAATTTCGCATCCGAAGCGACGTGAAGCTAGTTTCAGTCAAGCCATTACTTGTCAAAAATTGAGAGGAGACCGTCATTAGGCCTCATTTCAGCCAGTTTGAAATCAGTAATGAACTTCTCAGAGAAAACAGATGTTTTGCAGGGAATCAGAGATGACATCTTCGTGTGTGATGTACTTTCTGAGCCAAAGGAGGCTGCGCATTGACAGTAAACATTACGCCGACAAACCTGGGTAGGTTGGGAGAATCCTTCTCTGCCCAAATTGGGGTTCGTTTTTGACCGTGAGCAGAATAAAGCTGAAGAAAACAACACATTTAAACTGCAGTAAGCAGAACATTAGCAATGAGAGGTGTTCCTAGAACCACAGCCAGGCTACAAAACTGCAGGCAGAGCTTGCTGGGCGAGCTGCACCGATCAGGCTGGGTTTGTCTGTACCCACAGCGCTTCTGCAGTGGTTGGTTAGTTGTTCCTCACTTTCTTAAAAAAGAAAAAAAAGCTGGGAATTTGGGAAATGCTAGAAAGGCCTGTCTTATTTCACACGGGAAGACGCTGATACAGTCTGAAATCAGCAAGCTCTGTAAAACGCTGCAACTCATTTAAGCAAACACATCCGCGCACACAAGGCGAAGTACCAACAATACAGCTGACAATCACCAATCCTGCCAGCCCACTGGGTGTACAGAGAGGGAGAAGAAAGCTGCCACTCAGGTGCTCAGACACCACGGTCACGGGTACCATACAAAAGGATAATGCTCAGCTAATACAAATTAGATGGTGGTTGCCTGAAAAAACACCATTGTGGAGTACGAAGCACTGACACTCGGGTAAACCAACAAGACAGTATTTCCTGTGGCAAGAAAGCAGTGCCACGGGGGAGTGTGGCTTTTCTTATTAATGACTACAGAAATGACTTGATTCATTCCACTCCCAAACAACCCAAGCCAGTGTAAGCGCGGGGGAATGCAGAGGACAGATCTGTTTTGTCAGGGAAATGAGCTGAGCGACCTAACAGGCCTAGTCCATCTCCATCTCCTGGTCCTGTGTTCAGGGCAGGGCTCTCTTCCATTTGCAGAGCTGCCCCAGTCAGGGCAGCACAGGAGAATGCAGGCAAGGGGAAGGTTCCTGGCCTTCTCTCAGGGGCAGCAGCATCCCATCCTGTTAACTTGCACCTTCGCATCCTCTCGGAGGGTCTCAGCAGCCACGGCTCTGCCCAAGTACCACCGCAGCCTTTGTCACTCCAGCTGAGTCAAACCAGTAGCTTTTGTGTTGTAAAAAAAATTTAATACAACTGTGAAAATCAATTTTATTTTGTTTTGTTCTAAACTGAGATCTACTTGCTGACATGGATCATTAAGTAAAGTAGAATGAAAAGGACTGAAAATCTATTTAACAGAGCAGCAGCACTACCTGTAAGGAATAACAACAAAAAGACAGTACAGAGTATTTAAGGTGGTGGATGACATTTCGTGTTCATCTCATCATGCCGGCGTAGTCCAGCCACTCTAAATTTGTTTATGTAAATCAAAAAGACAGACACAACACACTGTGGCAGTGTGCAGTTTGATGAGAGAAAATGAAACTCCCTACAACGGCAACACCCAGCACTGGTACAGATGTAGACCCTTGGAACATTTTTTGTTATAATGCCTGTTATACAAGGCTTTGAAATGTGGCCATAAAAAAATTGCTTTATAATAAGCCTTGGCACACAGCACAAGAAGATCTTAGCCCAGAAAAGAGCTGTCGATTTCCTTCCTTCGCCCTGCACAGACCAAATCCTAAATTCACTTACAAAATGAAAACAAATAATACATTTTCATTAAGGATGAATTAGGCGTGACAGTTTGGCCTGTCTTACACGTAAAAGAGAGAGAAGAAGGCTGTTCCTCATTGAGAAATACACTGCCCTCATGGGCCACAATGGCAGCTGGGACCTTAGCAATGACACCTGGCAACTCCGCAGAGTCATTTAGCTGTTTAGAGTAGTTTAGCAAGTTCCATAGCATACTGGACAGCTATCATTGGAAACTGTTTTCTTAAAACTCCTTATCACTCTTCATCTAAATATGAAACCAGCACCAGCCTAAAGCTGCCAGAACCTGCAAAGCTACGGCTTTTGTATTTCCACTGGGTCATGTGGGTAATTCAGCCCAAAGAGATCTTGCAAAACTGGGGCGGGAGAAGGAATCTGAGGTGTTGCTGAAGCAGCAGAGCAGCTACACAGATCCCTCGTGGTAGTACAGCCTTTGCTTGGTCTACCTTCCCAACAGGGACTTTCTGCAGAATCTGACTCTCCTCTCCCCACAGAAAGGATGCTTGTCACACTGGAACAGCTCGGAGCCATATGGCAAGAAATCTTGAAGGGATAAACAAAGGAGGGAACAATGTTCTTTACAAACATCCTCTGTGCTGGCTGACATATAGAAAGGTTTGAGTTTTAAGCGGACCAAAGCCTGCCTACAGCTATCTCAAAATGAAATTTAAGTATATTTATACTCATTAAAGAAGCAGCTGTCGAAGGCACTACCAACTTCATGAAATACTTAGTTGGTTCAGTACCAAATTGCACAAAGATACCCAAAGCGTGCTGCAACGAGCCGGCCCAGAGGGATCTAGTCAAGGACTGAGAACAGGTGAGTGAAGACTTGCAAAAATTCTGTATATCGATGCTTTTTATCCAGTCAACCTGGAAGGTGATGCTTTCGGGGACTCTTTAAGAAGGGATAGAAATTAAAGCTGATTTTGTAGGACATGTGGAAAACTGTGAATTCTGAAGAACTGAAATACAGCTCTCCTTTTCACAGATGTGACAGTGCAGGAAGTTAAATGCTTTCCACGGTACCTCACGCACGATTACAAAAGATTTAAACAGCAGCTTTATGAGTTTTAGTGAAGGCAGAAGACATCCAACCTATGAGACTGCTGTGGGAACAATAGGGGCAGGGGCTGCACGTGAGCAAGCGTTTTCTAGTAGGACTGGCTTGCTCAGTACACGTAGGCTCAGACTTTTGAAAAACAAAGCAAAAAAACCCCTCTCCATTTGGTGAATTTGATTCCTGGCTATTGTGTCTCAACTTTGCCAATGGCTATTATATACAGGTATCCTTTATGTAATAGATACCTCTATTACATTTTATTTCCTTGGCTCCCACCAACAGTTTCTAGAAAGAATGCGCTGTTATTCACTTAAATTGGACAATCCAACAATAGTGGAGGGAATAATGGAGAAGAACCACAATCCCTCAAAGTGATAATAACCTGCGGAGATATTTCACTGCTCATATTTTAACCAAAACCTGACATTTCTTATTATTTCACAGTGCAGACTGCCTAATCCAGAAGTATATCTATCACGAGTAATTCAGGTACAGAACTGACATTGTAATTATTTTTACTAGTACTAGCCAAAAATGAACTATGTCTCAATGACCACAGATCAAATCTCTCCTACAGAACCAGCGGTATACCTGCACTGAAAACTTCCAATTATTGGAATGAAAACATGCACTTGTCAAACCAAAGAAAGCATTTAGGGAAGAAAGTGTCTCTGTTTGATTCCATTTGTAACTTGCCAATAGCCCATACCTGTCAAATAACAACAGTATTTTATATGTTATTTAACATGTAAAAATCCATCAGAGAGCATAATAAATGTATCTATCAAGCAGAGATAACGGTAGTTCTAGTGCAAAATGCTGGCAATAAAATTTCAATCCATGGGAAGCGCACGGGAGTCTGCATTTTGCTGGAGACTCAACAGCAAGCCTGGTTTTTACTAAAAGGTTCAGGACCCAGGTGAAGAGCAGCAAAGCAATTTATGTTTTTCATCTCAGCTCCTATGTGAAACCAGGCGCTTGGTGGAAATCACAAATACTACCTCTGACTATAAGAAAAGGAGAAAAATAGACTTTTTTTCCTACTTTTACCAAGGCTGCTCTGCATTTTTTCTTGCCACGAAGTGTAGAAAATCTCAACGGCACCATAGAAGAATTCAAGATTCCTCTAATTGTCCTACTACAATGAATAATCAGAGTGCAAACGTTGTGTTATTATCATCAGCTACATCTCTGATGCAATCTGCATTTATTATTCTCCAGGTTTGCAAAGAATAGAGACTTCCTTGGAAGAACCGTAAGCTCTGGTTTACAAAAGTGACATCTTCTTCTGTGCTACCACTTTCTTTACGCTGAATGAGTGTGGGTGTGAGAAAAGTGAATGGAAATGAGCTCGCTCTCTGTCAAAAAATGGAATAACCAAATAAAGTTGTTTTTTCGTTGAACTACAGTAACATATTCACTTCAGGCCTTTTCCTGCGTGAATGAACAAACTCTTATTACTACACTGCTACTTAACTACATGATTGGGATATTTCTATCAAAGGCCATTTGCAGTTTCAGAGTGAAAACAAACCAAAATAATAACATCCCGATACTTATGCCTCCTATATTTATCTTTTTTTTTTTTTTTTGCCAAGATTGCAGTAAAAATTTACCACGTTGAGGGTTGAAGTGCACAGCTGAAGAGGACCAGTAAACCAGACTAGCTAGGAATTCATTGCTTGGACATGAGTGAGGACAACAGAGGTCGGGGTGTAACACTGACTAACAACTACCAGCACAATGGAGTTGCAAAGTGAAGTTGCTGTCCCAGAATACACCGAGCAAGGTGTTTCTACTACAAATTCTGGAATGTCCAAGTGCAGTCTCACCCGACACAGTCTGTACAACTGCCCTTGCTCACCTTCAGGAAGCCAGAACTGGTGCAGATGAGAGATACAGGGATGAACAGGAGAACAGAGACCCTATCTCGGGAGGAAAAAGCCTTTTTGACATGGATGAAAAAGAGGAGAACTGAGAATAAATGAAGGCAAAAACAGTGACAGAGAAAAGCAGTATGAGGGAAAATCCAGTGTTAAGAAAAGCAAACAGTTCCACACTGGCTGTGAGGAAATCCAGACAGTAAAGAATGTCCTGGGAGTGATATGGAGGAGGAAAAGCTTCCCAGCAAAAACAGCACCAGAAAAACAGCAGAATTCTCAGGGAAAAACGCTCAAGTGAACAAAAATCCCCCAGGCTGGTACTGAAATGGCACTTGATGAAGTTGTGAAAGGACTCATACGGTGTGCTTGCCTATCAAAGCAGGATAATGGATTTGGTGACCCAGCAGGCCCCTTTGGTTCTTATGCTCATATAACCGCAATAAAGCAAATCACCTGTAGCTTTGTCACTTGGGTCTTCTATCGGACAAATGAAGATCCTGGACTGCAGATCTAAACCAAGCAGCCCAGCAAACAGTAATGGGTTTTGGCATGCCACACTGGTGTTCCCCCAGTGGCAAGGGACATGCACATCATGGATGAAGGACATCAGACCTCTCATGTCATCGCTCCTCCCCTTCTTTGCTCTGCCTTCCTCCTGCCAGTGCCCCTTGGTGCTCTCTCTCCATGGGCCTGCCTGGGAAACCATGTGTGGGGCACCCGGCTTGCCCGGCTGCCCAGCCCTAGTTCCCTGCACAGCCAAAGCACGAGAGGGATCTCTGCCCAAAGAGCACATCAGAAGCAAGCCAGAGCACCTATGGGAAAGTAACCTCTGGAGACCCCCGTGTGGTGCACAGCTGCCAACAGCTGGCTTTTGAAAACAGTTTAGCTTTCAGTGGCCTCAAGTAAGTGCTCTTTCTAAATAAAAACATCTATATAACAGTAATGAACCATTAACTTTATTAATGCCAGCCCAGCTTACTGAAAATATTAGCTATTTATGTGCTCACTTAGAATAAGTAAATGCAAAGTTATTTCAGAGCTCCGCAGGGATATTAATAATGATAACTTCCCCCTGGTGAGACCCTAAAGACTCTACTCAAAAGTTAAGGTTTCCTCATTAAAAATACACTTAAGGCTTCCTGGTCCAGCAGAGATTTACTTACAGCAACCCACTTGTAATACTGAGGGCTTATAACACTATTACTCTGGCTTTACTATTAGTGGGTACAACACATATACCAGTGAGCTGAAGGTCACATCCACGTGTTGTATGGATGGATGGATGGTTGGTTCAGGGATCACCCCTCCTTTCTCTGAGGATTTTACACTCTTCCCTCTGTGCTAACACGTGCTACTGGGGAGTGCTTTCTTTCCTCTCGCTCATTACATGTCCACAAAGGAATATAAGATTAACTCTCACTTCACCAGCCCTCTAAATACCCGTGATCTCAAACCACTATCTCTAGTGCCCGTCCTGATAATATTCCTCGACACAGAATGTCAGTGCAGCTAGGAAATTAAAGCACGTTATGGCAAAATGCCTTTCAGCACTGTTAGAAGTTCTGGCTTCCCACGTGAAATGAATCATTACAGTATTAGTTTCCTTTTGGCTTTGCTATCAAGTCCTCTGTAGCAAAAAAATGCCCGGGATTTTAGAATGGCTCTTGTCACCTTGCATCCGACCGCCTCAGAAACACGTGCAGTTGACTTCAGCCATTGCTTTACCCATAATTTCATCCTAAACAACCCCAAGCCTATAAAAGCCACAGAAGAAAAATTCCCACTTTATTATCATATCAAAAATGTCAGGTTCTTGAAATAAACCAGCATCATGAGGCTTTAATCCTCTTTCAAATTCCCCTAAATGCCATCAATCAGAAAACTGTCAGCTCAAGTGTGACAAGAAACCTGTTTCCATTCCCCTGAGACCCTGGTGAAATGAGTATTATTAGCTCTTTTTTTTTCCTTTTAGAGAGGGTTCATTACAAGAGAGCGAAGCATCGAGAAATGGTCTTCAGCTCTAGATCAATGTTGATACAGCCCCTGTTGACAAGTTTTAAACCACTACCCAACACGTGGCAAAAGCCTTTGCTGTTTTCCAAAGTGCGTGGTTAAGAAAGGCTCCAGAAAAGGGGTTGTGTGACTTTGGCAGGTGTGCGACAGAGCCTCCCTGCAGCAAAGCTGAACCCTGTGCATCACCCTGTGGGTAAAGGCTCTTCTCCCTCCGTTCTGAAAGCCAGGCTCTCAACAGAGAAGTGACAACTATTGCTCAGACTGTCGCCAGTCGATAAGACCCTTCTTCTCTTTGTCTAAACATAAACTGACCACTGAGCAGCCTGGGATAGTTCAAAACATTTCTGTTTGTGTCAGCTTGCTCAGTAAAATAAACTCACACCAAGATGTGCCAGAGATATCATTTGTCCTTTAGGTGTATCTGACTTAAAGAGGTGTGAAACTTTTTCTCCAAATGTTGACAGTAATGAATGTGATCCTCTGGAGGTATGGACTGGACAAATTCAACAGGCATTTCTCCTCCTTCCAAAACTCATTTTGCATGGAAAGGGTTGTTTTATTTTAAGAAAAGAAGCTCCTGGGAGAGCATATTTGACTAGGTACATATTCATACCTGCTTCAAGGCCTCACTCTAGTAATTTTCTCTGTAATTGCTTTACTGAAAATGGCATTGATAGATTATTCTTATGAACACCTGGTGTGTTTACATAATTTTCCTTATCTTGCATTTTGTCTATCAATTTATGTCTATTTACAAGGATTTCAACTTCCTCAGTCGATACAGACAAAATTCCCGTGGGGGAAATTTGGTGGGTGGAGAGGTTTAGTACTTGATGGTACGAAACCTTCTATTTTGTGTTTCTCACCTGGTAAAAATAATCCGTAATTCAGTTAGTGCTAACAGTATGCTCTTACCACACACACACGGATCTTCTTGAA
>JAAGNO010004944.1:59824-78170 GCA_033439905.1 Ceryle rudis
AACAAACCTTCATTTCCTCTGGCTTTTAACCACGCTTCACTTTTGATTGCTTTTCTTCAATAGATTTTACCACTTTCCCCAGTTTTATATAACTGGTGGAAGAAGGGAGGGGAATTGGATGCTGCAGGTAAAGCCCGATGGCTTTGTGAAAGCCCTGATGGCTGCACAGGCTGTCAGGCCTGACATGTTTCTGTAGCTTTGCATAGGACACTTCACAGGCAAAAAAAGAAATGAACATAAATTTCCCGTGTCATGAGGATGTTAACCTTGAGCCTTACATCTAAATTATGCCAAAGACATATTTCTAGGATTAAATTCTCCCGTCAGCTAAACCGGTATAAATCTGGCATAAATCCATGACCCGAAGATCCACTGATAATTCACTAAAGTCGCCCCAAACCCAAGAAAATTAATGCAACTAAACAACATTAAAAATAGAGCGTGTCATTCTCAACTAACTCAAGGCTCAGTTCCCCACGCTTCCTCTCACGTGTTGCTCCAGGAATACCCCAAGTGAAGGCAAAAAAAATCAGTCCTGGGCCAGGAACTTCTAATTCCTGCTCTCAAGGCTGCAAATTTGTGCTTACTACTCTGCCATTTTCCCCTCCAAGTATTACTGCAATGGGGATACTTTGGTTTTTTTAATTAAAAGAAAATCAATTTTTTAATTAGAAACCCAAGCCTAAACCAACAGCTTATCTGACTTAGGGGCTTTCTGTAGGAAGAGGATGTTTTTGGAGATACTGATGATCTCTCTGGACGTGTTTTAAGCATCCCACCTATGAAACTGCATCCAGTAAAGTTATTTTTCCCTTTCATGCTTGTTACTAGTTGAAAACTTCCTGCTTTAGTGGAAGCAGCTGTAATATGTAGTTACCTACAAAGCCAGGCGACTAAGCGGCAGCTTTTCTTCACTACTTTGGAAATTCACCTAGTGCTACGCTGTTCTTACAGCTGAAGATAACAGTAGCAAATACAAGGGGGAGGAGAAAAAACCCCATTTTAACTACAGTAAGCTTAGAAGGATCATTACCTTTCCAAACAAGCGTGCACCCCCCAGGTTCAGTTCTACACTGCAAGGGCTTTTGGACTGAACTAGCAAAGCCCCTACATGCACACACGAGAGAGCTGTGCTCATGTGCCATGATAAATTCGTACCCCTAGGACTTAATCGGGAGTCTAAGCACCCTCCCTGTCGAAGCCCAAACTCCTTGTTATATTGTGCTGTGACAATAATGGACTGGTTATTAAAGTCCTGCTGTTGAGAGCAATCATTAGAAGAATATGATAAAGTGTTTGGTTAAGAGAAAGTCCAAGCATGGCACAGTTTACTGACTCACTACCAGGCAGCAACAAAGAGCCATTGTCAATACCTTGCACATGAATGTAAAAAATTAGATTTTTTTCCTGCTTAATTCTGTTATATGGGATTATAAATCCTGCCTTGGCCTTCTCCAACCTCCCCCCGCCTTTCTTTTGTTTTAAAACTTTTTGGCTGGTCATTTTAAACGTCTATTTCTGTTAATGTACTCTAATTTTACTCTGTTTTATCTATTGTTTTACTGAGCAATTTCAATATTCTGGTTCTAAGACTTTTCCCTTAGTCAGGAACTGCAGTCTGTAATAACAGCAATCACGACAGTTCATTCTGACAAATGCGTATCAGAAAAAGACTGCTGTGACTTTGAATTATTGAAAGTGACTGATAACATAATGTGTGAAGCAGAATAAATGCATACAAATGGAAGTTTTAGCTGAGCAGTCAAAGTAGGAACTAAATACAGTGTCAGAATTCTCCACCGAAAGCTCTACGTGCAGGTGGTTACAATGGCAAATTACTAAATGCACTTTGCAAAAGTGTTTTATGAATAAAGTGGAAAGTACGGGTTTTTTCCTCAGCCATATCATCTTTTTTTTTTTTCCTGCTTCCACTTATAAAGCAGAATGAAGTCAGGTTTAAGTACAAAACCTGGGTCTGGAAAGGCAGCTGGTTTTTAGGAGTCATCAAAGCAACGGCAGCTGGGATCAGGGCCCTGCTTTATTTTGGGCGAACCTAAATTGGCACTAAAGCAGCGTATAGAACACATCGTGGAAACAAGAGTCCCCAGCGTGTCCCGCTGGTTTCTGTGAGCAAATGCTTCTATCTCTTTTGACCCCACCAAGCCAAGGTGTGCTTGGTAGGGAGCTTGTTCGGAACCAGGCCAACACCTGGGAAATATTTCAAGGGAAACTGAGGTAGGAGTGGCTCAGCCTAGTCAAGCAGCCCTGCTGCCTGTGCCTGGGCTTCCGTGTGCGTCAGCCTCGTGCTCCGCAGTGTGCTCGTGCCAGGACAAGCTGCAGCAGCCCCACTGCTCTGCCCGGGCTGGGCAGTGGCTCTGTCACACCTGCAGCAGCGGGACAGCTTGAGGTGCCCATGTGCCCCCTTCCCACCACTCTGACTCTGGGGCTTGGGTTCAGCCCCGCCAGGCTTTGTGGGAACGGCAGCACACAGCACAGTTTTCCAGAGCCACTTGCTGTTTACGCCGTGCCAGACAAAAACCGTGACACGAGCCTCCCCGCAGCTTACTGCCTCAGTTTCCCTGCCACCGCCTGCTCTTCCTTGCGATTTGGACAAGAGGTACTTAAGACCTTGTCCCCAGAGTCCTTTTCTCTCAAGGCTGCTGAGGTCCCATACGTACGTTCAGCAACTAAAATCTTCCCCACCCCATCTTCACCTTCCAACTGATCCCATCCTCTCTAACCACTGGGCTCAGAAATACTGGTGACTCCGGGGGACACACTGTCCAACACCTCCTCCCAGTTTCCACCTGATCACTCTAGAGAGCAGGCTACCCCATGGGCTTGCCTTGAGACACAGCAGAAAGCTTCTCTGGGTAGTTTCCGTAGATTTCTCACTTTGTTAGTCTCCTCCCTGCATGGAGCTGAGCAAAAAGGGAGGCTCCATTTATTCAGCCCCCATAATCATTCCCAAGCAGCCAGCTCCTTCCTCTCCCTCCCTCTGTCTCTGCAACCAGCTTTGCTCTTCCTTGCATCCTATTTCAGCAAGGGAAGACACTTCTGCTACAAACCCTGCTACCACTTTTCCTACATTCTGGAGGCTCTCCACACTTCAGCTTCCCCTACCTCCAAACTTGGCTGAAGTCATCAAGCAAGGCTAGCACCTTCATTGGCCTGCCACAGTTCAAGAGTAGGGGACAAATAGCAGACAGGTGTTTGGTGGCAGGGGAAATCTCTGCTGGCTGAGGTGACCTCTCCTGCACCACCAGTTCCATGGACAGAAGCCAGATTCTTAGCTCAGGTACGGATAAATCCCTCCAGCTGTCATAGCATCAGGCTCACTATTTATCACAGCACCTTTCAGCTTTGAGAACAAGCAGGCGAAAGCCCTTCATTTTCACCTGAAAAACAGGACCAGTTGAAGACTAGCTTTATGGTCCAGCTAAAGGTTAATTACCTTTTATGCCAGCAAAATGGGTTAGGAAAGATCTATTATTCTCTGCTGTTTTGCTACTCCTGTTAATTTTAACTGAAATAGGTTGACCAGTGTTTTCAGCAACTTAGGTCAAGAGTCAGGAACCTCTGGCAGGTAGTGCTGGTATGGGGTAGATGAACCAAACCCTTATTTGTGGTTATTATGGTTCTGTCATCAAGAGAGCTGCATGACCAGATCCTTCCTATTTCCCGGGAAAGATCTGCACTTATTTTCCACCCCACTTTAAAGGCAGTGCTGCTGCCCAGCTGAGTCAGGGTGAGTAGTTAAACCTGTTCCTCTCAAGACTGAAGCAGGCAAAAGTAAGAGAAGGAAGCCAGAAAACAAAAACCTGCTACAGCAAAGCGTGCATTAACCTAGCCTCTTCTTTAGGAATTAATAAAAGCAAGTTCTTGGAGGGAAGCCACTTGCTGAGATTCCTTTTAGCTTTACTGTCATCAGATTTATAACCAAACACATTCGAATTCCGCAGCCAGGCACTCACTCTATAAAACTTTAAAACACACGAACAACTCAGCTTACAAGAAATGTTGCTTCCACATAGTTGGGTGAGCAACACTAGTCCACTGACTGCACCGCACACATGTCACTGGGCAATGTGTGGTCATTTCACACGCCGAGTCTGAGGTGCCTGAGGCTAAAGAAGTGGATAGAAAGCAGCAAGAAAGAGCTTGCGAAGTGGTGTCTACTGGCAATTTAACATCCTGCGATTAGACCGGCTTCTTTGGGACGGTTCGTGGGTAAAGATGGGAAATGAATATCCACAAACATCTTGCCTGTCTTGCCTTTCAGAAACTTGGAATGCAATGCCCTTTCTGAAATAGAACAGTAATTAGGAAAAAGAGAAGGCGTGGAGCGATCTATTCCACGGCACCTCTTTTCCAATGGGCAGCAACCCTTTCACCGCAGCATCGTTTGGATGCAGAGGTGCCTTCCCATGAGGAAGCCAGCAGGCAGCTCCCTGATCCTCACAGCTCTATGCTGTAGGAATGCAAGAAGGTCTAACACCTTTCCTTTATGATTTTCTTTCTCATGCTTCAACTCAGTGCTGCTACTTCAGGATCCTATAACTTACGCCATCAGTTAATATTACGGTATATTTTAAAAGCTCACTAATCTGCTCGATGCCTTTATAAGTTTTCATGAATTATTATTCCATTATGTGGATGTTATAAACTTCAGACCTGCTGCAGAATCTTTTAACTCACCTCATCACTTAATATTACAGCGGATTAAAACGTTGCTAAAGTCTGTGCTTCTGTGGGCACCTCCATCTCTTTCAACTTCTAATCATGAATTTGCTGTGAGACCTGCAAGCCCCAAATGTGCACCATCAGAAATCAATAAACCCATTTTTCCTGCTTTCACAATGTGATACGTGGGAGCTACAGCTTCTCTGCGGTCCTACAGCCAACAGCCCCCGCTAGCAAGCGAGACGCAAACGGATAATGGAGCCAGGAAACACTTCTGATGACAGTGCAGGAATCTTCTAGACCTGCAGCTCTGCATCAGGCAGTTAGCAGAGTAGGATGCGAAGGGACAATGTCAGATCGCCTGGTCCTAGGGGAAGCCGTTGGCGATGTGCTTGGCCAGGGTTACAGCAGCTCACTGCAAGCTTGGGGCAGATGGCTGCGGGCTTGGTAGAAAAGAGGAGAGACAACAGTGGTGGGACAAAAGCTTTCTGCTAGGGCTTCCTATGAAGTAGTGGATGTAATTTTTTTTAAAAATCAGAATGGAGCTACATGTTTTCTTATAACCCATTTGAGGTTACAGCTTCAGCCTTGATTCAGAGTCCTGGGAGCAAAAAGCGACTGCCCTGCGGCTCTGCCCGGGGAGCAGCACTTCCACAAGGTGAGTTTCCTGGCGTGAAGGCCAATTGCAGGAGGATGTGGTCAGGGGAAAGGAAGGTGGACATGTTTTGAGACCTCAGGCCCAGCGCAGTTCCCAATTTCACCCCTACGGGTCTAACGTAAAGAGCAAAAAATGATAGACTGTTATTTTGGATGGTCAAGAAACATTAAATTGGTGTGTTGCTATGGGGCTTTTTATTTAGTGTCCTGGCTTGAGAAACTATCTTAGTATGTGCTACTCTGAAGTTAAGGCTTTTATTAGCAGTGACTATATACCAATCAATTAAGACTGGATTCTCATGTCAGCTTGCTCAGAAACCTGGAATTAATGTTGATTATTTTTTTTTTTCCTCCCACTAATGTAATTTCAACTACATGAACTTGTGACATGATCTAAGGGCAGGCTCTAAGGATTAAAAGTTTTCTATTTAAATTCAGGAGTTTGCTTCAAGTCCAATAATTCCCCCCCAATTTGCAGAGTTTTCTAATTTTCTGGTATAATAAGAAAAAAGTTCTTTGGGCAAAGATTTTACTAATTTCTCTGCTGTATTTTTCAGAATGTTACATCTACAGCTCAGAACAGTATTTCAATTCTAAGCAAATAACCGAGGCAAAGCAAAGCTCAGCTCTTACTAAGGCATCCATCGTTCTGCAAATGATCCCTGTATTTAATAATGAAAAATCCAATTACATCATTATTGTCAGTCCTCTGCAGAGTTAGGATGTGATCCAAAACTCTTATTTTCCCCATAGCTCGTAAAAGATAAATCAGAGTAAAGGACGCTCTCTTAGGTTTTCATAAAAAAATAAAGGACGAGAGGATCTCCTCGAGGAAAGGGGTACATAGTCCCAAGGACTCAGAAAAAGAAATCAGGGTAGTTAGGAAGTAATTTTCCTTGCACTGGAGTCTTTGGACATCAGTGACCTCCAAGACACAGAATGAAAATCTAAGGAGAGAGAATTAATAGCGAGGAGACAGGAAGAATTATGACTCAGGGCAGGAACTTTCTAAAACTCAAGGGTTTTGCTGATGAGATAAAAAAAGGGGAAAAAAAAGAAAATCCATACCATTTATTTCAAGCTTATTGCTAATGGTTTGCTAGGGGAGAGTCTGAAACACTACATGATGACTCTCTTCTTTGCCACCAAAGTTTCAGTGCAACACTTTCTGCTAGCAAGGTGTCCTTAGGCTTGCCATGAGGAAATCATTCCAAGTGTCCATTTCGTTTCTCCCCCAGGACAGAAAGAAGCGACTGGCTTATCCAGCAGCAGCACAAATCCTTTGCAGCCCTTTGCGATGGATGCCAAATTCAGCCTGCGATCTCCGCAGAAGCTGTATGGTAGTCGTACCTTCCATACATTACGCCATCGTACACCCCACCTCTCCCAGATGACCACGGGGAGGTAGACAACTGCTGTGTCTTTTGTTTTGGCACACAGACAACTTTTAAGTGTCTATAAGCTTGTGCTGGGCTGGAGTGAATGCCACTTGGGGAAACGCAGCTGGTGAACAACAAGGAAGAGTCCCACACTGCAGGCTCTGAGGACAATCTTGCCTTTTATTTCTATTGTCACCGTTTCCTTTTATTTGAAAGTAAAGTCTTTGGGGCAGAATGCACACGGATGCTCTTGGGACATGAGGAATGCAGAACAACTACGACATACTCGATTTTTTCAGTGGTATTGGGTGTTGACAGCTTCTAGTTACTTAAGTGGAAAGCTGGCTGCTGGCCTTTGATGAGTATGAAATGAGTGTTTCCCCTCCCTCTGCCTCCAATGTGCTGTGTGGCCAGGACTCCAATGCAGAAGAGAGTCAGCCACCAGCGCAGCACCCGAGCCATTGCTGCTGCACTGCAGGAAGCACAGACATCCCATGAAATACTCCAAGAAAAGAGTCTGCAGTTATATTTATAACTCCCGGGGTGCAATAGAAGTTTTAAAGTTTAGGGTAGAAAAGATGCCGCCTTAACAGCTGTCAAGTCTAGTGCAGCACACAGGTCCTCATGATCCCAAATAGCACACCCTCTTCAAACTCTCCTAGGAAATTTGGCAGTTCCCATTATTGAAGCCCCTGTCATTACCTTGAAAGAAAAGTATATATAGAGAGAAAACTGACATGCTGCCTGGAGGCTGCTAGTGCTCAGAAGGTCAAGTCTTAGGGGGGAGACAGCAAATCTACGGGCTGCCTAACAGCGTGGCCAGACGTGCTTGTTAAGATCTGCAACACGCGAATGAAGTCATCAGGATGCTACGACAGGTCCATCATTCACGTTACCCAGATTATTTTCTGTGTTATTTCTGCTACAGCCACACGACCATTTTCAGGATGGTCTTGAAGCACCTGTTTTTGTTGTCCCAAATACCTAAATCTTACCGCAGCGTTATTTTGACTGCAAATCATGCCCTGTAGCACTGGGGAGAAGGGGAGGGTGTTTACACCTCCCTTTCTCTTCTCCCGTTTCTCTGGGAATTCACCTGAACGTTCAGAAAAGGTAACGAAAAGCCTTAAACTCGTTCCCATGCTTCCTGCACTGAGACCAAAACCTCCTGTAAACTTGCCAGACCTTTTACAGCTGCACCCCAGGGATTTGACACTCTGCAGCTTATGGGTTTATGTGAAATTTCGTAGAAGAGGAGCCCTGTATTTTCACATAAATATATTCATTTTGGGAAAGATCAAGAAATGCCAATATATTTCAAACCAGTTCCCTACTGCATTAAAGAATGTGAAATATTAATGTGAACATTTGCTAATCCTATACAGTGAAATCTATCTCCCTCTCTATTTAGCATGCAGGCTGCAGCAGCTGAAGGTTCTTCAGCCTTTTATTAGGAAGAAAAGCAAGGATGGTTTGTGAAAACCACACGGAAGTAATCATAGGGAACAGTACAGAAGGGTTTTTAGAACAAAACCTTGTCAGGTACCTTGTAAGCATGCTTTCTCTTGCATGTGTTTGTTTCTTAGATGGCGTTTTACAGCTTCAAAGGGTAAATTTATATTTGTGGACATAATGAGAAGCACAATATAATGGGCTTGCATAATACAGAAATAAAAAATTAAGGGGCAGCACGCACATTTTCAGAATATATATCTCAAGCTCTCTTAAATTCTCCCGTAGGTAGCACCACTCCGAGCAAATTCCAATTTCTCTGTTCAACCATTACTCTTGATAATCTAATGAGTTCCTTCCTCATCAGTTTTGCATACTCATCCAGACCCTTCCGTGGCCCAGTATCTCACAAATTAGCCCTTTCTTCATCCACCTGAACTCTGATAACTACAGCAGGAAATGGAAGATGAGGAAATGTCCCTACTTGTGTAGGGAGGTTGGACCAGATGACCTCTAGGTGCCTTCCAGCCTAAAACATTCTATGATTCTAAATCTGAGGGTGTATGATCCCTGAATCCACCGGGGAAAACATCTGACCTTGGGAATTCACTGAAGTCTCCTTATGCTATGGATTCCCTAAACAGTAAATGGAAACGGCCTTTGCTTTCCACTGAGGGATGCTAGCATTTAAATATTGCTTCGAAGATCCCCAGATAAAAAAAGAAAAGCTCTATATGTGCAAATTTTCATGCTTCTTTCTGCTTTCCTACAGCTTCAAGATATCATAATACACCAAAATGCTGAAATTTTGCTGTGAAATAAAATTGTACTTGGAAATGTCAGTCCTGCACAGACCAGTGATCCAGAAGTTGCTAAAGGCAGCGTATCAGCAGAAGCTGTAACCTACCCGCTCCGGGTACTGAACGCTGTGACAAAGATAATCGCTCACCAGGACCAGCCACCACCATCACCTGCTGTGTACTGAGAACTGTAACAAACACACAGATGATGTCAGAAGTCGTCCCTAAGGGGCAGGTTGGATATATCCACCTCGGCTTGGAGAGTGGTGGCAGCGGGGATGAAGAAGGCTCCTCCGTGCAGCCGCCTGGCAGGTTCCCTCTGCTTAGTAATAAAGACACAGCCTATGAAACTCCCCTGAGTCTCCAGATTTTTGTACTCAAGCTTACATGGGTAATGCTCTCAAGAGGATGACTTAACACCTTTGCTAGCACCTGAGGTCTCTAGCAGCTGGAAGCATTTCTTAGAAAGATTACAGGAAGAAATGTTACTCCTTTGTTTTGCACGGAGACCCCAAACATTACAGAGCTGGAGATTTTTAGCAGAGCCAGCCTGGTCATGGCTGGAATATCAAAGTATTACGGTATTCAGTAAATAGCTGCCTGCAATGCTAATTGCAGTATATACAACATATATATGTTCTGCTGAAAATACATTTTCCACTGATCCTGTGAACTGTTACGTTACTGTCATGTCAGCATAAAATTCAGCCAAATCCTTCCAGCGCAGAACAGGCTCAGAGAGAATTCAAGCCTTTTGTGTTCACGCAGTACGTGTGAGCAGCGATTCCTCCGACTCTGCACAGCCTTCCTTAGTGACCACTTATCCCCCTGCCTCATTCTGTGGCCTGAAGGTGAAGAGCCTGAATGAAACTCACTCGCGTGACATTTTGACAACTGACTCGCACGTTCATTTTGGCCACCACACAAAAGAAATTCCACCACGGCAGCTGTAAAAATGTCATCAGGTGCATCTGATACAAGCTGTTAGACACCGGGTTGAGAGAATCGGTTCAGAATTAAGAACGATCATGAGATTAGCCCACATCTCCTAAATCCAGAGCGCAGATATTACACTTTTGTAACGTTTGGCTGCTTTTTCACATTTCCCACACACATCCTGATTTAGGAATCAATACCAGAGTGAAGCAGAAATACTGCAAAGGCAGAATGCGTACAATTAATTCAGTATTTCCTAGCAGAAACACAACACCAGAAACATCTCTAGGGATCCCTCTTTTGTAGCCCGAGGGATTGATTAGTATTGGGATAAGCATCTGGGTTTTTGGGTACTAATAGGTGTCTTTTCACCGAAACACCCAGTGTTCTTGATCATCCCCTTCAGTTTTCTCACCAGTGCCCAAGTTTACTTTTTTCTCCTTAAGAAAAGGCTTCTGTGAGGGGAAGGTTGAGTTATGCGGTCCCTCTATAACAAATGAATCAACTCTTTCCTCATTTTCCTGCTAATGAAGTTCAGCCTATCTCATTAATGTTCTCCAACAGAAACAAGAACAATTCAAATAAAAGCAACACAAAGTATTTTTAATGCAGCTTCTAGAAAAGTGAATGATCCCTTGTCTCCAAGGAAATTAATGCCTATGGAAGAAATGAAGCGGATTGCAAGCACAAGATTTTTTTTTTTCCCTTCACAGAAAATTAAATTAGAAGAAGGGTCCGGAGCCGAGCGAGACCTTCCCTTAGGAGCTGCTGCTCCTTTTCCAAACCCTTACCTTTGTGAGAAAACGTCTCGGTAGGGGCTGCCGTGCTGCAGCGCGATCCCGTACCCTCTGTCCGCAACCGTGTTCCCGACGGTGTAAAAGGCGCACTCCGCATCGTTGATGGCCACGTACTCCAGCACCGCCGCGTCCCACACAAAGGCATAGTTCCCGTATTTCACCTGCAGCAAACAGAGGAAGGGCTCAGCCTATGGACTGTCAGGTCCACCTAAAAATATGGCAGTTTCAGCACAGTCTTTTCCTTAAAGACGCTGAAGTTTGGGTGCCCAGCGGCTGTCAGCTCAAAGGGTACACTGTGACCGGAGCCGCGAGGTGCTTGGGCTGAGCAGCTCAGAAGAAATGGAAGAAATGTGATCTGAGAGCAACATGCTAGCAGTGAAACAACACTCTGCAGGAAACCTCTACTGTCCCTCTTCGGGGAACAAAGGAAACACCTGGCTCCCCCCCTCCATGATGAATTCCACCCCAATCCCCCCACTAAGTTTCTTCTTTGAGCCATAGAAGCAGGCATGCAGCTGGAAGGCAGGGACTCGCACTGGGAGAGGCTGGGAGGGGAGCTTGGCTGTCCAGATGGAAGGCCACCGTTCAAGGCACGTCTCAGTCGTGCTTCAGGTTGCCATAAACACCATGAACAGCCACAGCGATTGTGGGCAAGAGCATGCCAACTAGATTGGTTGGGATTGTTTTTCTCAGCATGAAGGGTTTTCAAGTATCATCAAATACTCTCGTACAGCAAGATCATGCAAGACATTTTAACAGTTTGACTAAGATAAATCCAAAGCAACTCACTATATTGAATAGCTTTTAAAGTAACATCTTACTATCCATTCACGTTTGAAACAAATCCAGATTTTTCTTTTCATTTAACTATACGGGATGCATATACAACTTTAGCATTTCTTCAGAGGCAAGCTGATCAAAATAAGCCATGTCAGAACATCACTGAGATTAGGCTTTGACATTGTAGATTATGTTTTTAAAGCCTGTTTACATATAAAAGTTACTGAAGCAAGCCACACTGGCTGCTTGCTCACGAGATGTAGCGCACAAGAAATGACTGCGTTTGGGACACATTCCTTTTCATGCATAATCAGTTTGAATTAGACACTGCAGGCCTAGAAAGGGAATATTTCCTGTTTCCAGTCACAGGCACAGTACAGGGAGGCTTTGAGCAGATTTTGGAGCAAAAAGGGAACCAGATTATCTGTGGGTTCCCCATGATGGGCAGCATAAAGAAAATTGTTTTCAAAATACACATAAATGCAGGACTGGGTCGGTTTTAACCTCTAAACTCTGAAATTGGTTTGAAGAATCTTGTTTGGGGGTTTTTTTGCATCGCAGTGGAGGTTATAGGGCCATCTAAATGGCTATAGAGTAAGGGACAGAAGTGAACTCACTGTTGACTAACGATACAACTTGTATGCTTGTTTTATAGGCACTGCAACTGACAGAGCTCTTCCCAGGTTGGGTTACTCTGATCTTCCTACGGGCACCACTTGGCTAAGAAACAGATAGCAGGACTGGGAAAAAAAAACCTTCCTGGAAGTATTTAAAAGGATAACAACTCAGCCTGAAAAAGTATCATGATGTGCAGAGGGAAATGGGAGACAAAAGCAGAAGATCGGAGTCAGATGGACTTTCCAAACAAAGGAATTTAGGAAAAGTGGGGTTCAAAAGATGAGTAATATTACATGTGGAGAGCTAACCACTGAGGTGATGGGAAGAGGCGAGGGTTATGTTTTGACACTTGCTTTTGTCCTGACCCACCCTTTTAACGTCCTAGGGTATTGAATTTGCCCAAGTGCTTGCAAAGAGACTCAGCAGCTGCTCAGCTGGTCAGGAAAATTTCTCTTGATTTGGCTGCCTTGCTGTAAAACAACTCACAGTGAGAATACACAAAAGTGGTAAAAGCACTTACTGTCAATAATCTCTGTGATGAAGTGGTATATGTAAGATCCTTAGATAATATCACAGTTCGGGTTCCCACAAAGATATTACTTTTCATAGATTAGATCACAGCGAGCCTCAGTTAAAGTGCACGGGGCAGGAAAGAGATTGAAGAGCCAGAAGGGATCATTCCAGACATCTCCCTTCAGCACGGGATTGCTCCATGTGATAAAACGCATCCTTTTTAGCATTTTTGCCCTATCCATTTACAAATCTAGAGAATTTAAATCCATGGAGAAAACCCAAGTTGCAATTGTCATGCTTGCAATCGCTCTCTTTATGGAACTGCTCCTCAGTTTAATAGTTTTCACTGCTATTCAACGTATTTATTTTGACTACAACACTTTTCTTATGTCATTCCTAGTCATTTTTCCTTTTGCAGTTCTAAATACTGTCACTTTGGGGCTGACACCCTTCAGTTATTGACAAACCTTTCTGCTACTTAGCTGAGCTGGATATGGCTTGCTTTAATCTCTCCTTGCAGGTCTATCAGTTCAGTCTTCCCATTACCAATGACATTACTTTTGAACTGTCTCCAATTCTTAATTTTTTTATATGAGGAAAAACCCCTGTCTCACTAAGACAGAATGAGTTATCTGGCAGCTCAGGAGGCATATGATTCCCTTTTTAGCATGCCCATCTGAGATTTATAGTCTAAACCATCTGCCTATGGATCTTTCACACAATTTAAGACTGATTTTACCCTAAAGATCTAAGAATAAAATTATGCTACAGTCTAGCATATCTGGAACACTGCTGATATTTTACAGATCTGCAGTTAGAAATAAGGGTTAGCCATACTATGAAAAGGGAGGATGATGCTCTGTGTGAAAGGAAAAGGGAATTTCAGCACAGTATGTCAATTAAAAGCCTATATCCTTCTCTCCTTCCCATGAGAGGCACATATTTTGTAGCTTTTCAGTAGCTATGCTGAAGACTTCCACTTTGGGTCTCAAGATGAGCAGCAAAAATTCCAGTTCTGCATTATGAGAACAAGCTAAGGAGCTTACAGTCAGTCAATTATAGGGGCTAAATGAAAGCAAAATCTCCTTGGAAAAAGAAATGGTTCTTTATAATATATATATATAACTGACTACTTGCAGAAGATCTGCAATTCTGATTCTACATCTCCACATTATTATATTCATCATTTCAGGATGGGGGCAAATCCGAAGGCTGTTCAGACACGAGCCCACAGCCCAGGACTGCCAGGGAAGGCTTTGTGGGAGGAAAGTGTATTCTCATTCAGCAGCAACCCCAGCTTTCCAGTCCACCAGGGCATGGAGAGCTGACAATTTAGTCTCCTTGCCTGTGGCATCCTGTCTGACAGTACAGCAGAGGCTAAAAAGATTTTTGGAGTATCTGATGACTATTGCCACAGGAAATTAAACAAAATGAAATAAAATAATACAGGTCAAATTGAACCTTAGCTGTTCATCAGGGTATTTTGAGCTCAGGCACTACAGCGGTCGTTAAGTGAAACCGGGAGGTAGGGTACCAGACAGAAATGCTTAACTTGACTTCACGGTTTCGCGAGCAATTCTAAAGGAGTACTGCAAAAAGAGCGGCTACACAGAATAGTGTCCATCAGCACAGAGATGGTAAAGCTGTTTCTATAAGGCTGTTACACGTCTATTTTCTATCACTTTACATTTATGAGATTTTTATTTTTTTTTTGCTGAAGCCCTGCCTGTAGATATTAGTTAAAATTTATCTTTGATGACTCTACCAAACCCCAGCTGAGCTACACAAGGCAAACATTTAAAGCCATTATCCTGTTGCACATGCACATGTTTTATGCCAACATGGATGGGGATAGTATTTCTTCCTACAGCTAACCCGTTCATGCAGAGTAGGCTGAATAATGTATTTGTGGACAACTCCAGCATTCTGAAAACACATTTCTAGGTGTAGAAAGTTATAAATTAAAAAAAAAAAAAAAGAATTGTAAGTAAACAACAACCAACTACTGCAACTTTTCATACTTGAATTCTTGGACAATATCTTTTCTGTATTATAAATTCTTCTTTAAAGGAAACACAAAGAATCTGCATGAAAGTAAAAAATGCACACAATAGGTTGCAGTTGAAACAGAACTGGCAGTTATTTTTCCTGCAGACCTCTTTTAAATATTTCATCATGCATAAAATATGTCACCTCTCATAAAAAGAACACAAGTTTTAAGGCCAGGCAAATCTTAAGTTTCAACTAATTAAAACTATATTAACTTCCTGGAAGAAAATCTGAAAATTATTAGCTAGTGCTGATCAAGCACATTCCCTGAGTAGCCTGTGCCTACAGCCCAGTGGCAGAGTGGTGATGCTCTTCCTACTCCATCAGGAGCCAGGTGCCATCCTTCCCCTCCGGCTGCTCTACACCTTCCCCTGCCTACGAAGTTGTCACTTGTGTTTCAGCCAAGAACACACAAAGGGAAACAGACTCTTCCCCAGCAGCAGCTCCAGCTCTGACCTAAAACCAGTTAAGGACATTGATTAATCACCTGCTCCATAAAGCTCTTTGAGAGTCACGTTCTCCAATATGGACCCTTCCACTGCACGTGATGGAAAAGCCATCACGTGATGCTGCTTGGTCTATGCCTACCAGCATGGACCTGAGAGTCTGGCATATATAAAAAATTAAGGTTTGGACATCATCTTTGCATATTCAGTAGCTGCAGCCTGCAGATGGCTGTACTCCCTTCAGTGAAGCAGCCTCACCGAGGCTGCTGTTGCATGGGGAATGTGGAGGGAGCGATTCGAAGGAACATTTACAAATACACGAATGAGAGCTAATATACATAATGGGGATATTGTACTCTGAAATTGGAAAAGGCAGAGATAAAAATTTGTGGTGGAAGCTTAAATCAAGATTTTTTTTGTGCTGTCAGATGTTGCCAAACAGCTTGATGGCATTCACAACAGATTTATTTTTTTTTCCAGCAGAATGGGATAGAAACGCATTGATCTCCATAATCCTCTTGCAAGAGGCCAATGAAGTTTCTGTTTATCAGACTGAAGCAGAAGTCAGATCTTCTGCCTTCAGATAAATTCTTGTTTGCTAATTTGTTTCCCTCCAGGCACAAAGGTTTTAACTCCCGGTGTTGTTCACAAAGGGCAGAATTCTGGCTAACTTCTATTTGGATCCCAGTGAAATAACATCTCGCATTTCAGCTCTGTTGAATAAACCCCACCAATTTACAGTTCTATCAGAATTAAACTTTCCGTAGCTCTGAAACACAATTTAGGAGCTTCTTGCCCCGCTTTCCCCCGCGGGTCAGCACGTGTGGCTGATCTGATAAGTTGAGTGAAATGCAGTCATGCAACCCGGGAGGCGGAATGTGAATCTGACGGACAGCTCTCTGCGCTGCATGATGGGAGGTGGATTCCCATGGTGGTATTCGAGCACAGAATAAAAGTTCCTGCATACATAAAACTCTATTCAGTCATCAAGGCAAGCAGCTAATTAAATAATAATAATAACAACCACCCTTTAGGATATCATTTTGCAAGGTCTGTAGAAAGCTATTTAAATTCAAGGGGTGCTATTTGACAAACATCAGAACTCATTCTTTCTACTTATTCAAACAGGAAAGTGTGGAATCATTTCTACACGCGTTATTGAGCTAGTGCCCAGGAGCCAACGGCAGCAGGAAATGAAACACCGGGGAGCTTAGAGGCAGCAAGCAGAGGTTAGAAATCCCAGCCTCATCTCTTCTGCAGTATGAAGTTTATCTTTCATTACATTGTCATATCAGCTTCAACGGCACGTCTATTTGCTCCAGATAAAACTTCATCAGGAAAAGCATTAATTCCTCATATGCAACCTGCCACCAACTTCTTGAGAAAAGCCTCATGATCACACGTCTGGTTGTGATACCAGGCAGACCTTGAATAATTCATCCAGAATTAGAATTACTCAGGTATGAGAGCTCTGTAATGAGAGGGTGCCTTTGTATTAGAATATTTTCCCAGTGCTCACTACGTTCACATTTTGCCACCATAATTAAACACATCGTGTAAATTACAAGAAAGAAAATAACAAGCAGGGCAAAACAGAGCAGAGGCCAACCACAGGTACAATTTCTGGGGGTGGTGGGAGAACGGAGCCAGCTGCTCCTCCAGGTAATGGCAGCAAAGCCCTAGAAAGGCAGCAGATCAGGCTGATCACTGACATGCAGCTGAACCACAGGCTCATTACAGCTAACACAAATTTCAGATAGGAGAGAAACAGGAGGAAAAAAAGCACAGAAAAAACCAAATCTCATCAAAGCAGACCTTTGAAAGGTAAGGAACCAATTTTTTAATTGCAGCTTCTCATCTATTGTATGTCAAATAAGTGTTGCAGACAGTAACAGAGACTATTTTAAGGGTATCACCAGTGAAGGTCATATACAGAAATTATAGAAAAGCACTTCAGGTTCCTCAAACTCAGATCTGTGGTAGTCAAGTGGCAGCTTCAATAATGAGGCAAATGTAAAAACCACTAAAGTGAATCCCACCTTCTGATTTATCTGTAGTTTTGTGGCAGCTAATCCCCAGTAACAGAACATTTAAATGAGGAAATGTACATGGATCAATCTTAATTTGGGCGAGAAAGTAAAAGTCTGTGGATTAAAGTATCATGCAGAAGATAAATGCAGATGACTTTAGAGAAGTAAATCAATCCAGCATGACACCATCTGAAGGGTTCTTGTCCCCATTCTTTAGAACAGAAGCAGAGTCAATCTAACTGCAATTCTTGGCAGCATTCTTTATTCAAAGAAACACTTACTGAATACCAGCCACAAGCATAGAAAAATCATCAAAAGTCAAAAAACTACTCATCAAAACCATTCATCATCTGAAAAAAAGAACTTCAACCACAAGAAAATTCTTTGCAAAATTACCAATGTTACCGAAAAATCCTCCACTAAAAGCTGATTTGAAACAATACAGTTTCATCTGAGAAACTTAAAGGAACTGACTTAACTTTCGGCTTTTCCATATTCCTTGTACAAGAGCTCTGTCCACTCTCATAGTGGGAAGGGGATTCTGGATGTCCCACTACTCGCACAAAAGAATTTAACCATCATGCTTTGAACCATTTTATCCTTCTCTCTTTATTAAGCATCTCCTGCCCAGGTTTGGATGGAGCCAGCTTGGCACTGCAGATCTAGACACAGTATATTCAAGGTCCAAAAGAAATGCTCCCCAGCTCCTCTTTCCCCCTGCCTCTGAAAAGACATTGCACAGCAGTTTAGCACATTTCCCTTCAGTTTGGTACCGTGCAGGAGGTAAGAAGCTCTAACTGCTGGCAGTCTGCACTGCACCTCATAAGCTTGGGCTGGGCCACAAAAGAACAGGTTCAGATCATAAAGCTCAGTGCTGCCACATCAGTTTGCTTTCACACAGACTTTGGTGGTCCTGAAAGCTACCCCACCTGACCCAAGGGATATTCCAGACCATGCTCAGGATACAAAGCTGGGGGAAGAAGGACGGAGGTCATTGGGAGGGATGGCGTTTCTCTTCCCAAGTAGCCACGCTGTGCGATGGAGCCCGGCTCTCCTGGGGGTGGCTGAACACCCACTGCTCATGGGAAGTGCAGCTTGAATCCCTCGTTCTGCTTTGCTCGTGTGTGGCTTTTGCTGTACCTGTTAAACTGTCTGTATCCCAGCCCAGGAGTTCTCTCACTGTCACCCTTCCAGTTCTCTCCCCCA
>JAAGNO010004944.1:78270-132492 GCA_033439905.1 Ceryle rudis
TTTTGCTGTACCTGTTAAACTGTCTGTATCCCAGCCCAGGAGTTCTCTCACTGTCACCCTTCCAGTTCTCTCCCCCACCTCACTGGGGAGCTGCGAGGGAGCAGCTGCACGGGGCTGAGCTGAGGTTAAACCACGACAATGTTACAAGGAAATCCCATCCCGAGGTCAGAGCGGTTAAACAACCAAAGCTTCCACTCTTTGATTAAGATACAACCAGAACCCCTTGGTACTTACAAACCTGTATAATACAGCTGCTTATCTACTCTTTTTCATTACAGATTCACAGTATTTTCCACTCATCTTGATACAGTCCCTGTATTTATATCCCTCCCTCTGTTACATGCAGCAGGGAATGGGGTCTCTTTTATTTGATTAACTAGCCATTCTGCCAACAGCCATAAACACCAATCAACCCCTGTAAAGTGGAAAAGCTTCAGAGCCAGGAACAGTAAACAACCCTCTCTTGCCATTGCAATCCCAGCAAGGGAGTTGTGCAGTCTACCTAGAGAGGGTATTTTATGCAAACTGATGGAAGAATGAAATGTGATTACAGCCTGGTAAAAATGCTACTTAAAATACTCCGTGTGGCACTTTAATCTACCCCCATTGCTTGGCTATTAAAAAGAAACCAATTTATTGCTGTCACATTTTCAAACTGGACAACTCTGTCACCTAATTCAAACACAGAAAGACGTAAACTGCTTGCTGGCAATTTAACTGAACAGAATAAAATGGTGGAAAACCACAATTATCATTATTCTTCAGCCTACGGAAATATTCGGCTTATTTAACAGAAGAATTTTAGCTTTATTTTTAGTTGACACACTTTAAGAAAGCCAGCTTATCTACCTGGCATACTTTCCTCAATGCCATGCTGTTACTTCTAAATTTTTAACTTGATGTCTGGAAAGCTCAGTCCCTCTACATTTCTTTTCAAGAAAAGCACTCGGAAAACGTCGTCATAGTTGCTTGAATCAGGTCAGAAAAAGACAGTAGCAGATGCATCATAATATCTGGTACAGAACCCCCCCATTATTTTGTTTGGTTTTCTAAGGGTTTAGTTGTGTATGAAAGGTACCAGCCTCACGGCAGAGAATGAAAGGTCTTTTAGCATTTTCATCTGTCGCTGCCTATGGGAGTACACCACTGACACGCGCCAGCCTTTCAGGGCTGAGTAACAGGAGAGAGAAATCTATTTCTTTTTACGTGCATTTGACCCTCTACTCTACTCGGCTGGGACTGCCACATTGGTAGCTACAACCTGCAAAACCTGCAGGAGCTGAAAATACTCTTTAGGTCGTGTTTAGAAAAGCTGACCACAAAGGAGGCTGGAAAGACAGTGTCAGGAGGGAGACCCTGAGTACCGCCCTGTGGTGCTACCCCCTGGTCCTGTCCGTGGCCCCTGTGCACAGATCTACTCACTGCAGCTGCCGTTGCTGCTCTCTGGAACAGACTTTTTGTTGGGTGGTTTATTTAGTAACAAGGTATTGAACAGAACTAATATAAATTTGTCAAACTATTTGATGAATGATCGGTAAAGCAGCTCTGAAAATACAAACCAAGATCTCTCCGTTACTTCTTATACCCCTCTTGCCATTTTGGACTTGCAGCCTCGTAGTTCCAGCCACGCTTTAGAGCTGGAATATATAGCACATTTATACATCCCTTCCTCATTACTTCTATTCATGTATTTTTTCCCTCGCATATATCCTTTAAACAACCTTTCATTCAATCCCTTCATTTGCATTTTGTAATGCATCACACTGTATTTGGGTATTATTAAAATATGCTAATAGACAAAAATGATAGCTGGAAACATTTAAACAAGAAAGCGAATGCATTAACAAATTCTGTGCCTGGAGCAAGAGGGTTCTCTCCTGCCTCTGCCTATTGATCATAAGACAGAGCCTGCATTTCCCCTGATCCATGCGCGATACGTCCCCAGTGCAGCCCACCAGGCTGTGAGCCTGCAACTGGGCTTCAAAGTGACAGGCGGTGCTTTTGGAAAGCTTGATCTGATCGCAAACTGAAAGTCACAGAATAAAAACAACGGGACAATGTAAGGTGGGGACAGCAAAGGGGACACGCGACCGCGTAGAGGGGTGAAGGGTGGAAAGAAGAAAGACTCAGAGAGCTGGGAAAACGCTGGAGTAGCCGGTATCCAGACAGATGGGACCGAGTCAAAAAGCAGAGAAATGAGAATGTAAGGGGGCGGGAACAAAGTGAAGCGAGAATTCAGAAGGAAACGTGTGGGCTGAGGTTGCTGGAGATGTGTAGGAGTTGTGTAGTCCCCAGACACCCTCTGTACAGTAGAATTATTCATCTTCATGAACCTGGAAATGTTACAGACCCTCTGTAGCACTAAGTACTAAGTTAATGGAGATAAAATGGAGAAATAAGAACTTGCAGGACAGAATAATAGATGCCTAATACCTTTTGTGTCCCCTGTAAGCCAAACGAGAGTGCTTCAAATGCCAGACTCCTCTGTCACTTTATAGAGTTTTTCTTTCTTAGGATAACAAGATTCCAAAATTAGGAACCAGAGTATGGATACGGTGTGGAAAGGGATGCGAGCCATGTGGAGAGCTGTGGCTTTACTGCCTTTGCACAACTGAAAAAAAACAGGGGAAGGACACGAGGAACCAACAAAGGAGGAGACATAATCCAAACTTCTCTTCCTCCCTGAGGCAGCAATTTTTGACAGACATTTTCCAGTGATGGTTTTGAAGGAGTATGGAACTAGATCTACACACAAAATGTATAGTTGTTCAGCTTCATCACCTTCCCGGAGGAAAATGGCTACAAGAAGTGACTTGAAGAAGTAACAAAATAATACTTCAAGGAGGACACTTTACACATCCCAAGCTTTAGTTCCCCACAGGTTGCACAGAAATGGCCCACATCTGATGTGACCAGACCAGACCAGCACATTCGTAGGAGTTTGTAACTTCCATCAGGAGTCTCTCTTGTTTAATCAACAGCAGTATCAGAGCCCTAAAAGATTACAGGACTTGTTATGTCATGTTCATTCCAGTTCCTGCTAAGTCAAAATAAATGACGACCTGCCACAGTGGAGTAACGTGCAAACAGCACGCCCGGTTCAGCTTGCTCAGCCCTCTACAGTTTTTGGTCATTTAAAGCTGTTGGTCATACTCTTATTTTTTTGCTGAGGCAATGCCATAGAGCCTGGTGAGTACATACAATGTTAGCAACTGCATTGGAAGTAGATTTATGAGTTGGACAAAGTAGCAAAAGTTTATTATTTGGCAAAAGTTTCCCTGTATTGCTTTTTCATGATATATATCCAACATGCTTCCACACGGCATCAGAGCCAACATCACTCTAGCAGCAAAGGTCAAACGCCTACTGACACCCTACAAAGCTTCCCTCTCAGCACCTTTCTGCACCAAAGAATCTTCCTCTGCCAAACAATTCCCGGCCTCGGCAGCTGATAAACAGGGCTGAGAACATCACCTTGGTCTGGTTTTAATTGAGAGCGTAGTAACGTGCTGCAGAACTCCCATTTTGCTGCAAATATATTTGTAAAGTCACCTCCTGTTTTGCACTCTCTACTAAGCCTGTACGCTACTCCCGAGATGGTTTGTAACAGCACCCATGAGAGCGGCTTCTCCTCCAGACTTCCCCTGTGTTGATGCATAATAAGTGCACTCATCACATAGGAAATACTCAGAAACGTGTTTTTTTTTTTTTTTTAAATGGAATATGGCAATTGTTCTGTTACACCCAAATGTGCACAAATTGAGCTACTCATTGGTAGGGGTGTTTCTGACACCCTTTCTAACAGGTGCCTCCCTAACACGGAGTGCGGCCAGCTGAGAAAACTTCAGCAACAAATAATGCTAGCAAAAAAAAAAAAATTCTTTTGAGCATTATCCTGATACACTTATGCTCGGTTTTTACAACTGCTGACTGAAAACACACTCTTAAATTATTTCCTAATTGTCAGTTTTCTTACTCCCTGCTTCCTTCCAAGATTTCCTGCCCCCTAAAAAATCCCAGTTTCAGGTGGGAGCTCAGATAACAAAAATAATTCTACTTTTAGCATTTGCATGAGGATTATTTTAGACAAAATGCCTGTCAATGTACCATGTGCCTTACAGCGGCAGCTACCTGCAGGCTTCTACAGAGCTGCTCTCCTGCTGCCAGGACAGGGATGCTCTCCAGGTGTTTCTCTCACGGCGCCAACCTAATAGTCCAGTTCTATACAAGAGAAACCCCAGCTGAAATCTGCACAAACACAGGAATCAGTTTTCTTCTCTGTACTGTTTTGCCATGTAAAAAGATGATTAAAGGATTGGAAACAGGTTAATGAGCGAAGTAATTAGATTTGTGTTTGGCTATCAGGATGAAGGGTGGGGACTCTCCCAGCCCAGTCTCAGTCCTCAGAGGGCTGTCAGCTATCCTTTCTCCAGCTGAAAAGTCTGGACTGAGCTCTCTGCAGAATGTAATTCTACAGGATTCAAGCAAAATTAGTTCCTCAGGGTATATTTTGCCATTTCTTATTTTGATTGCTATTTCTAGTCACAGAATATGATCTTATTTTGATAGGCACTGTACAAATTAAGCTGCCAAGAAAAATAGGCTCCCAGCTTTGGCACTCCCAACCGCTCTCTAGAGAAGGAACGTGTCTGTCTATTATAGCTAGGAAAGAAACCTGGGCATCTAATTTAGGCACCTGACGTTACACACGATGGGAGTCTAGCTGTAGCCGTGACAGTTCAAGGATGCAAGTGAAGCAAAGTTTTAAGAGCAAATTACCTTAGAAGAGAAGAAGGGATATCTGGGGGAGGGAGCCCTAAGTGACCAAGCTTTCAGGCAAACAAACTTTCTCTGGAAAGAAGCAGAAAACTTCAGTATTAGAAAACTGTCTCTGAGGTTAATACAGCGTTAATGGATGAGACAATTCAAGAGAAATATGTAGCTGGCACCACTGAAGCTGGAGAAAACAAGAGATAATAAAGACTGATTGCTCAACAAAATTCTCCCCCCTCCATCTTGTGTCAGATTGTTAGGAACTTTGGCTCTCATGCTCATCTTTGGAATTTCATCTGTAGCTCTCCTTTGGGGATGAAGACTGAAAGGTCAGACACGGGGAGGTTGTTTTCTGAGAAATACTCTTCGCCTGATAATGGTCACGTTCATTAACTCAGTTCATTCTGAGGTGTAGTAGCTCTTTGGTTTCATCCGCATCGCATCTATGATGGTATTTAGATGACTGTAGTGTGAGTTTCCCTCTCCCATCTTGTTTGGCAGTTATAAAATAAGCCAAATGAGGAGAAACTGCATGAAGAAAAAACAGAACAATGCTGCTCAGCTGATGGGTAGCGATCGTAGTAGATCAGAGATCTAGTTGTCAAGGTTTTTGTTAGTGTAATAAAGAAGGAGAGTGTTAAGGAGCTTGAAGAAAAGACAGAACTACTGTCTTGAGGGAAAACTTCATACCTTACAGAGGAGTCCCTGGAGAAAGCATAAAGATGCTTGCTTGAAAAAGGAGTTGCACTGGAATCTCACACAATTCAGAAATGAGAAAGCTACAGAGAGAGGCAGAATTGACCATGAAGGGCCTTGAATCTCAAGACAACTTGCATTAATTTTATTTCCCTCCCCCAGCAGCATTTTCAGTAGAACTAAATGCAGAAAGAGTGTTTTATAAAGATCCCAGAAAATAACACTGAACACTCCTGAAGCAATGGTCTGGAGCTTGTGTGGGTAAGTCACAGGCATATTCTGGAAGGTAAAGTGGCAAAACTTAAACACATGAGCTTAAGCAATAGAAGCCACGGGAAAGAAAATGAAGATGATGAGGTCAGCTACTGTAGGTTTTAGGTTGAACTACGCTAGTGGTCAGACATGAAAGACAGTAGAGGAAAACACACACATTTTGTTTCAGACAAAAGGAGCTCAGCACAGTGCAAGAGAAGTACAACTGCAAGTTGTCTCCTTGGAGCCCAGAGCTGAATTTGTTTGGACTTGAGAATACTGAGGGGTGAGCTACAGATAGAAAAGCCTACAGTCTTGGATGTAGGATGGCCCAGAAAAAATTGGAGAACATACCTGGACAATTCTTCAAAATAATATAGAGATAAGAGAGGGAGGAAGCAAAGACAGTCACAGAAGGCAGAACGGCACAGCACCACAGCAGGACATCAGCCAGTGACATCTGAGGCTGTTAAAGTGACTGGCAGGCATATGCAGACTGACCTTTGAACAGAAGTCATGAGCAACTTGGCTGGCATTTCAGTGAGAGCAAAAGGGGGAAGGTACATTCAGGAGCACAGGAGATAAAATGGGAGAAGATGAACTCAGATAAAATTTTCAGGAAACTTTGGAGACAAAAGGAATACAGCAGCAGCTGGCTTGCTTAGTTGTTGGCGGAACACACGTCTGTGCAGATCCATTTTTGATATGTAGGCTGACTCAGATTCTGACTTATGTTTTCATCTGAATAACACCAAAATCTGCAGAAAATAAGTTTTACAGGTGTTCTACTCAAGATATAACCTGTGAGAACTCTCCAGAAAGTTAAAGTTGGATCAAAGTCCAGTATGTGCTTAGGAGTGTTCATGAGGGAGGGCAAACCTTTTGTTGAGCCCACCTTCAGTTCGGAGAAAATGAGGGAGCAGGAAAAGTTTTACATTTCATTTGTAAAGCTATGCACAGAATCTTCACGCTCTGTTAACTGTCACAGATCAGTTATTATACAGCCAAAACACACTGACCCCCTAAGCTAATCCAGATAACTATTAGCCTTTTGATAATGCCTGGAAGTAACACCACACTGCACTTGTACTGCTTTCTGGTCAGGATTCTAAATTTTTGTACTGCTGCAAGTTTGCATATATGGAAGCAAATAAACACAGGATTATCAGGAAAAAAAAAGGAAAAAAAAACCCCAAAGTCTTTCTCCGGGCTGATTACTCTTTTGGCTCATGCAAGCTGAAGCCAGTTTGTGATAAGACTCTGAGAAATATGCTTTGCAACAAAAGATACCCCACTCCCACACGTCCCAGGAGGGGCATACGGACAAGCTACGAGACGTTAAACGTGTTAGTGTCGGGGGATCGGGCATTCCTCCTGTCAATAGTAACAGCACTTCACTGGCAAACGGGGCTCAGGTTGTACGCTGTGACCTGCTCGTCGGGGAGAGGATGCTACATGACAAATAATCTCGGGCCAGGATAACACCCAGTGAGGAGGGCAGGTGCATTTGGCAGCTCCGAGCCGGGGGCTGCGCAGGAGTCGCCAACTGCAAACTGAGAGATTTGCACCTTCAGCTGTGGGGCTGAACATGTCCGGGTCTTAAGGGAACTCCTGAACCTGACTGCTTGTCGAGCAGCCACCCAACATCTCACCTGCCCCAGAAGCATCACCTCTGGAGGCAGAGGGGAGCCAGGGAACCCGTGTCTGGGTTGAGAACTGGTTTGGTAACCAACAGCTGCTTAGCGCAGCTGATTCCTTTGTAGAGAATTAAGATATGTGGGGGCTGGAGTACGGCCCCCAGCATTTTGATATGCTCTTGCCTTTCTTGCTTCCTATCCCTTACTCAGCCAATGTCAAACTGCTGAATCACAAATCCAATATCCAAAAAGTCTGGTTTGGTCATCTCTTGTTTTCAGTGTCTTGTTATTGGCCAACTCCATGGTCAGAAATGTTCGCAACAAAGACGTATGGACTCGCATATATTAGGTAGATCTTTTTTTGTCGTGTGATCGGTGTGTCTGCCACCAGAATGGCAATTCCCATGGCAGATTTGCGAGCAAATCAGGATAATTAGTTAATTCAGGAGTTTTCTGGCCTATCAATAGCAATCTTCATGCTGTTGCTACAGCTCAAGACAAATTAAGAATAATCCTGTCTAGTTATTAACAACTTGCTATAACATAGAATCACAAATCACTATTATCCCTTCCTTCTCCAGACAAATCACCTTTGCAAAGCTTTTTTATGGCCTAGACATAGGCAGTTTAAACATTATTATTACTATTACAGTATTCTCTGAAGGTAAAAGTGCCATCCACAGTGTCAAGGGAAAACAAACGGGCTCAGCAGTTACTACCATGTCTCCACTGGCAATGTAAGTAGGATCACAAGAAAAATCAACATCTCAAGACCAAATTCCTTTTGATACTGTGTGCAAGCTGAAGAGGAAATATTATGAAAGCCTAAGAGGAATTTCTCTTAATGCACCATCCAGAAGCACTATTTCACCTGACAGTCGTTCCCAAGTTCCCTACCGGCTAAATATCTTGCGGACAGAGTTAAATAGACAGAGGTTTCAAATACATTTGGATTCTGCCTATGCAGCCCAGGAAAAGAATTTTCCACTTTGTACTGCTGAGAAAAATGCAGACGCTGTAAGCTATGGTCTCATGTTCAGAGGAACAAGGTGGGTAGGACAGGGCATTAGGCACTATTATACTCTAGGGAAGAAAGAGCAGACAGGGGTACAATGGAAGTGCTTCATTATATTTTAAATGGGAATAGTTCCAAGGATAGGAAAGCCTGTGGTGCTTGTAAAAGATTAAGCAGGGTAATGTGCTTTTTAAGAAGACATAAAGAGGTATGTAATGTGATATGTTTAAGCCTAAATGATTTTTCTTGGAGTCCTCAATGAATGTTTAAGTAGGCATGACTTAGGCCTCTGTAAATCCTCTCCGAATAAATAACTTCCACAAAAATAGAGATTCCTTTGACAGAACGAGATGCATATTTCATAATGTATGCAAAAAAGGAAAATCAATTTGTGATACATGAAACATTTAGGAATAATAAAAGGAAAAAAAAAAGAAGATAAAAGTGAGCGTTCTCCAGAGTAATCCAGGCACACATAGGAATACAGCTACCTCCCCAACCCTTTTGATTTGACAGAGCAGGAAGACAAACAACTGAATGCTTTCCTACCTGCCATTCAGATCTTCGACTGCTTTTCGCTGCCTTTTGAGAAAGGAAGAGACGATAAGTGGCAGCAAATGTATAAAGTGCCTGTGCTTTTCAGCTGTCTCCCGTTTGAGGTATTTAAAACTCTGCTCTCTCTCCAGGGTAAATCTACTCAGCTGCTCTCTAACCAGACCTGATAGCGTATGTGGCTGCTCACTATGGATGGAATAGGAGCACCCAGAGTGGTACACACGCACCTGATTTGTGAGAAGAACAGGACTGATAAATAAAAAGCTTGAAAACTTACAAGGGCATCATCTTCCCACCTTATTTCTCTTGCCTGCCCTGCCCTCCTGGCAGGAGAAGCAGGTCAAAGAGGTAGATTGCCTGATGCAAAATGGGACTAGGCAATCATTGTCATTTGGCTGTATTGTATTTTCCCTGACAGAGTCACCGGTACAGCGAGCACGCAGCCCTGCTGAGCGAGTACATCGGTGGTCGATCCCCCTCCCCTGCCCCCAGTTTATATAGACATTAGTGTTAAACTGCTACTTCCCTCAAAAGGGACAGTGCCAGCTCCACTGTCACTTACAGGATAAAAGCAAGGAAGACTAAAGGGCGTTTAAGGTACAACAAAAATGTTTGGCAAAGCCTCTTCTGTGACAGCTTCTTGCAAACCCCATTTAATCTCAGGGAGGGTTTGCAAGGCACCCAGCAGCAGGGGGGGGGTTGGTAAAGAAGACCATGCCCACCACCTCCATCACATCCCTCCTGCACACCTTTCTCCCATGGGAGCCCCTCCTATCACAGTCCCTTTCATGGTCATTAGGAAGCCCGGTGGAAATCCCTTTGCCGCTCCCATCTGGAAGCACTTGGTAAGTCTCAGCCCTCACCTGGCACTCCAGCAACATCTGCTGAAGTAAGAGCCTTGCAGAGTTTGGACAAGCTGCTCTCCAGTTATGCTTTTTAGTGCTGATTAATGGTGGAAACAAAACGAAGCACAGAAGGAAACCTGTTGGTTTAGCTTGTCCAGGGCTATAATAGGGTTCATTAATAGCTCTGATGTGGCCAGTTATATTTGTTAAAGACCCTGAAGAACATTACAAAGTACATAAACAGGCCAAGGGGACCCATGGATTCTTTCCTCTGAAATGTTTTCATTCTTTTTGAAGTATGTTACAGAGATTATAATCTCTGCCTCTTATCAGCTACCTTTTAAGATATGAATTTCCCTTGTCTAAGATTAGCTTTTAACATCACATTCTTCATCCAGCTTTCTCCCTGAGCAGGCCAAATACAATATTCCAAAAGCTGCTGTGTGAACAGCGACTGGCAAATAATCTTTTTCTGTGTCATTTCTTCCTGTAAGGTGAAAGGAGGAGAGAAATTGTGCACACAGAGGAAGATGTGCCTCAGAATGGGGCGAGTCCTCTGATATTTTATAATTAGAGGGTGGTCTGCTCGCTCACGTGCTGCAGCTTGGTTTTACTACATGATCATTTGCAAGTGCTTGTTCCTGGGGAGCAGGGGCGTGGGAAATTAAAGAACTCAAATATTTCTGGGTTTGTAGGGTTTAGGACAGCAACTGCCATGTTTCCAGGAATGAGAAATCCAAGACTGTAATCCGGAATCACCTGCCAGTAGGATACACTGGTGGTTTGGTTCAGCTAAAAGCCATTAGTCAACAAGCTGGGTTTGATGTGCTCTGGTTTTTGATTCTTTGGAAACCCTCAGTATAACTTGGGAAGGCAAAACAGAAGAAGGGTAGCTTTTTTTTTTTTTGCTTTCTTTTTTTATACAAAAGGCAAAACCCAACTTTATCAGCCCCTTACAAACAAAGCTAAAATATATATTCTCAAAGAAAGCAATTTCCTTTAGCCAATGAATCTTCAGACTGTCTTTTTTTAATTTTTTTTTTCTTTTTTTCGTGCTTTTTCAGCTTATAGCTTTATCTGAAGGGGTTTCAAAAGTGCATTTCCCAAGGGACCTTCTTGCTGCTTCTTTCATGCTGTTTAGTCCTTCAGAGGAGAAGATATGTTCTCAGTTATGCAGAGGGTGGATTAGTGATTTTTAAAACTCCAAAGAATCTTTGTTATTTTGTAGTTATTTTATTATCCAGAGATCACCAGGGATTTTATCACTCTTTTCAATATATTGTTTTCTCTTATGTGTTTTTATCCAGTGTAAAAACACCAGAATTACCTGCAGTTTCCTGGCAAATGGATTTTGGTGGAGACAAAAGGCAGAGTTTGTCTGCATTTTTTTTTTTTTTAATGTCTCTAAACCAAGCTTAAAACAAGTGAACGCAACACTTCATGAATATTTCCTCTAATCAACCTTCACATTCTGAAGTTTAAAATACTATATTTCTCAGATGTGATTTAAAACCCTGAATATGAAGATACAATGGCAGGGAGAAAGTCTGAGTATAGTCAGGCATTGTCTCATATTTACTCTCATACTGAGCCACTTCATGGACTAGAGTTCTCAGAAAAGCTGTAGCTGACGACCAAAACCATGGGAGGGAACTATTTCATTCACAAATATGCCTACAGAAATTGACTCCTGTTTTCCCCACTGCTAAACCCACTACAGAAGTTGGCTTTGAGACTCTTTTTCAAAGCTAGGTCTTCTTTTTCTGCCTGCCTCTCTCAAAACATACATGACTCAGAGCTATACCTGAAAGCCAGCATCTTCAGTGTCAGGAGCCTACAAAAATAAGTTAATCTACATCTTGTATTCAAAGTGCTTTAAGCTTTGTATAGTACACTGCCACATCTTCTGGGGTTATAAATCCAGCGATCCTATTCCCATTTTCCACCCTGACAAATGCATTCACCTCTCATACCTACGGATCCTTTTCAGAGAAAACACTCCAGGTGCTTACACTTTAAAAAGTCATTAAAAACAAGATACACAGTCCCAATCCTCCACGCTGATGCAACAGGCTTGCAGAGCATGATCATTATCTGGCTGTACCTGCATCCCTTATAGTTAAAAGCAACAACTGACGTGGTGTCACAGCAAAGAATGTCCAAAGGGAAGCCAAAAGCAAATCATACCAGTACCTTTTGAATGCCTGCGGTCGACTCCAAGACGTTGTTCTCTGAGCCATTACTTCTGTTAATCATCCGCCACATCTGGGAATACATGCTGTCCCTCTCAAAAGGATTCATCCCTTTCACTCGGACGTGCTCGTAGACTGCGGAGTCGAAGACAGTGCCGTAAGGAATATCCGTCTGCCTTGAGAGATCCTGGAGAGACCTTAATGGTTGGTGAAGAAAAGAGACACAGGAGACTTGAAGCCACATTTTCAAGAGGAAGGAACTGCAGGCAAGCAAAGGGTAACACTTGGGAAGACGGTCGAGCCAGTTTCTTTTGTTGTTTGGGGTTTTTTTCTTAAAAGACAAAGTGAGACTGAAAAGGTGTTTTGTGGTTTCAGACACAAGGAGGAGCATGAAGTGAAAGGAAGGGGTAGAAAAAATGAAAACGGATGAAAGAGAACAATGGAAAGAGCAAGAGGGTCCTGTCAAAGGCCAAGCTCCTCTGGGTAGGGGTGAAGGAGAGCAAGGAGCATTGCAGTCCCTCCAGCCACGGGCAGCGAGTTACAAAGAGGCTGGGAACTGCCTACGAGGGTGCGGTGCCACCATGCACCCTGCTGCTGGGGACCAGGACTGTTAGCACCAGAACTCACCAAAGCCAGCCTAGAGCACCTGGGCTGACCACTCCTATGTGCTGCTGGGCTACATGGTGAGGAGCAGCTTGCTGGTGGGCCTCCCGCACTGAACCGGGTACCCATCACACAGGTCACATCCTGCACTATTTTCAGCAATAGGAAGCTTTCTGTCATGGTTTCATGACCCACCTTTTCATTCCAGTTCACGTTATTTAGTTCAATTAATTTATTCTACTTGAGATATTACCTAGTCTTAGCTGTTTCCTGGAAGCATGAAAAATTAACCAGTTTAGAATTTTCTAAAGCATCCCAAATATGGTTTGTTAAAAAGATACCACAGAACCCTTTCAAGTCTCCTCTTGGACTCTATTTTCCTGTCCTGCAGAATTGCTCTCCCATACATTTAGTTCTTTAATGGTATTCATTAAAGTTTCAAAATAACTACTGCAATATGTCTACTGCCTAAAACTCATTACAGCTTTCCTGGCAAAAAAATTAACTTTGTATAAACTGCACAAATCTAGTGGATGACACCTAAGGACAAATCAAGGCTCTGAATGGTGACTTAAAGTAGTCAACATCAAATTATAAAAGCTCACTGCAGCCCCAGGAAATGCAAGCAGAAATGTAGGAAACTCATCAGATTCCAAGTTGTGTTTCTGAAACATGTAAATACAGAGGCTAGTGAAAATGGCCCTGCTGGGGGGAAATGAATTCTTAGACGTTTCAGGAATCACACCGAAGAAAACAATAATTGCATCTCAAAGGACATGTATGCCTCTGAACACAACAGAAAGCAGGAAAGGAGGAAATGAATAGAGCTTAATGGCAAGGGTTTAGAGGTTAGGGAGTAAAAAAAAATCCTTTGAAACTCAGATGTATGGGTAGGTGTTTGGCTGCAGAGGTGGGTGTATGGCTGCAGCGGTGGGTGGTGGATGGCTGCAGAGGTGGGTGTTTGGCTGCAGAGGTGGGTGGTGTATGGCTGCAGAGGTGGGTGTATGGCTGTTGCATTGACAGTCTGTCTGTCAAGAGCATCGCTGATGAAAGACACCGGATAAATACAACGTACTATATCCATCCATTTGCTGCTGCTGCTGCCAGTGCACTGCTGTATCTCCTGGCGGTGCTCAGAAGTGCAACAAACTGTCACAGGATGCATATTGTAATGTCCTGTAATTGCTGTGTCATTTGTCACAGTACTGCTAGAGAAGTATACAAAAAGTATTTACTGGGTCCCCAATTTCTAGCGACAACACCTAGTAAAATTGCAATCATTACTTTACAAGACTCTACACAGCCATATAATTCCCAATGTAATAGGCAACAAAGCATCTTTCTGAAATGGTATTGCTAACGGGTATATAAATGGTGTGTGTCGCCAGACGGTATGGTTAGAAACAGCACGGAAGAAAAACAGCTCCTCTGTTTATCTTGTGGCTATAAACACAACCTTGCCTTTTCAGAAAGGTAAACCAGCACAAGACACGAGCTGCTAGTCCAGAAGTGCATTACTACCAGGCATGGGAAGCATCCTGCAAGTCTGAGAAGTGAGCAAGAGCATCGTCACACACAGAGGCATCACCAGCAGGGCAATAACAAGGAGGAGAATTCTGCTGATGCCGTCAGGAAGGCATGTTGTAGCTGCCAAGTCTGCAGTTCTTCACTGTCTGGTGTGCTACCCTAAAACACAGGATGCCTCTCAGCTGCCCTGCTCTGCATCTTTTCACATTTGCAGGCGATGCTCTATGCTGAGAAAACAATGGCAAGAGGACAAGAGCAAGACAAGTATGAGTGTCAACTCTAGGGATGCGCTAAACACTGTTGTCAGCAGTAAACTCCCAAGTTCTGCTTCACCTGACCCTACGCTGAGGGGCAAGAAAGAAGCTTTGCAGCCTTCGAGGTGTGCAGGTGCGTACGCTGTGGCACTGGCAAGCTGCAAAAATGGGAAAGACCTACCACGTCAGTGACTTCATCCCCTCACACAAACATGTCAAATGGGATCACAATATATACGACCTCCTTCAGAAGCTGTTCTTTATAATAACCTGCAACTCTGCAGCTGCTGGAATGACATTCATAACGCAGCAGCTAAGGTACAACAAACCAAAGACAAATGACAAACCTTAACAGAACGAATAAAATTATTAAACCATTGAGGTTCCTTCCCAGAAGAAAGAATTTTTATAACTACTTTGCCTCCAGCCTGGTTTGTAGGTTACACATTGTTCGATGTACCTTTATTCCTGGATTAAACAACTCATTCTCTGCTCACACAAATACATTTAGTGCAGACAGAAATCCCCAGTCTCACCACGCAGCTGCCACGCCAGATCTCCAAATAAGAAAAAAGTATTTGTGAAGCTGAGTAATTCCTGCAGGCTGGGGCTATGCTTTGATGCTAGAGACAAGCCTGGGGGCGGCACGCCAGTGTCTGAGGGATGCTGTGCTAGTGAGGTCCTTTGGTCTACCATCTTGGTGGAGGTAGGAGATGGAGATCCACGCAGCAGCAAAGACATAAGGGTCATTGATGCATTAGAAACCACAGAAGCACTTGAGAATGGTCACCAAGGGATTAGAGCTTCTCCTCCTAAAAAGGTGTGAGGATCAATAGCCCAGCTGAAGGGCACCTACAACAGTGCACGCAGCACGGGCAACAAACAGGAGAAGCTGGAAGCCATTGGGCAGCAGGAAAACTATGATAGAGCAGCTATCACAGAAACACGGTGGGATGATTTGCACAGCTGGAGTGCTGCACTGGATCGCTCTAAGCTCTTCAGAAGGGATAGACCATGAAGGAAAGGTGGTGGAGCGGCCCTGTGTGGTAGGGGGTGCTCTGATTGCCTAGACCTTAATGATGGTGATGACAGCGTTGAGTGTTTATGGGTTAGAATCAGGGGGGAAGGCCAGTAAGGCAGATATCATGGTGGGAGTCTGTTACAGGCCACCCAACTAGGAAGAAAAGATAGATGAAATATTCTATAAACAGCTGGAGTAAGTCTCACAGTCGCTAGCCGTTGTTCTCCCGGGGGGCTTCAACTTGGCAGACATCTGCTGGAAATGCAATACAGCAGAGAAGAAACAGTCCATGAGGTTCCTGGGCTTGTTGGTGATGTGATGGTTGGAGGCTGTATTGGGCATGGTGATCATGAAATTCTGGTAAGAGTTTCCAATTCTTGGAGGTGGGGTCGGTCTCTTCTCCCAAGTAACAAGTGATAGGACAAGGGGAAATGGCCTCAAATTGCACCAGGGGAAGTTTAGATTAGGTATTAGGAAATATTTCTTCATGGACAGGGTTGTAAAGCCCTGGAACAGGCTGCCCAGGGAAGTGGCAGTCTCACCATCCCTGGAGGCATTTAAAAGCCATGGAGATGTGGTGCTGAGGGACACGGTTTAGTGGTGGGCTTGGCAGTGCTGGGTTAATGGTTGGTCTTTTCCAACCTAAGTGATTCTATGATGCCCAAATTCTGATGCTGTTATCCACTATCAGATGGATATTAAATTTTGCAGTAGTTTTACTGACTGCAGTTGAACTACCTGCAAAGGAAAGCGCATCTCTAACATGAGCAAGGGAATTATAATCCCACATTCTAAAACATCTATCTCTTTGAATTCCTAATTTTGAAGCAATAAAGTAATGAGTGATAACCAATTAAAAAAAAAAAAAAAGGTGAAAAAATTGTTATAAAATAAAATACCCTTAATTGAGGCTGTATACAGACAATTCTACTTCTGGGAAAGTGACCATGCAGTCAGGTCACAGTTCAGCTTATTTTTTGTTATCACTTGTAAGCACTGTGGGGAAAAATAATGTGTGGTCTTTAAGGTAAGATTTTTTTTCTCATGGCAATTACCAGGATAATACCAATATTATCCCATACAAACTAACTACAGTATAGGGCTATTCTGAGTCTGAATTGAGTCATTTGAGGATGAATTATTAAGAGATACATGTATTTTTCAGCATTTGTTGATTTCGTTTAGTATTCTGCACCTCAATTAGGCAGCAGTTGTCAGGTCACTTTCATTTTCTGGCTTAGCACAAATTAATTACTTTGCAATTTAAAAAATTATCTTTGCTTTCAACTTGAAGAGGAGAAAAAAAAAAATAAAAAAATGCTAGGATTTGCATATGTTTCTTTCCCCAAAGCACACCCTCTTCTATAAATACAAATCCTAGGCTTAGAATCGGTAGCATGTTCACATATGCCAGCCAACAGTGTTTAAAGAGTACACAGAAAATGTAGAAAAACAAAAGGTCAGCTCCTTAAAGAAAGAACCAAGTTCATTTTTAGGTGATTAAATACCACCGAGGTCAGAGGCTTGGACATCAAAGTACCTTTGTAGCTCTGGTTGCAGCTCGACTGAGGCTAGCCGTCTGTGTTGCCCAGAACTGTCTGCAAGAAGTAGTCACTAAGCTTTAGGAGAAAATAACTGAGGTCATGGCTTAAACAGAAGTCTGTCTTTATGACTAATTCTGATAAAACTTTCCTTCCCCCCCCCCGCTTTTTCTGGGACATTAAGGATTAATTCTCAGGCAGGCTTAGGGCACAGTACGCCAAGAGATTTGACTGCTGGCAGTGACAGCTGCGTCAGAAACCAGCAGTACTGTTTGCTGGCCAGTTTGATGAGCTAAGTGAACCACCTTAAAGGAAAGGTTAAAGAACATTCTAGTTTTCAGCGTAAGGAAATACGTACTCCAACTGTTGCATTCTTGTGTAACCCCCCTTGCAGAAAATGTGTAGGCAGTTGCGTTGAGCTGTTTAAAGCCTTGGGGACATCTTAGCTTCAAGTGAATCATGGCTTAGGAAGATTGCTGTGAAAAGAGTGACTAGGCAAAACAAGGATGATAAAAGACATGCTTTGCTACTATGCCTCCATTATTTAGAGGCAGAGGTCTTGCCTCTCAAACAGGACATAATTACTTCAAAGAAGGAGAACGTAACGTGAACTTATTTTACAGAAGACAGAAGACTTTGACTCCCTCCCCTAACACACACAATCTAAAGTCTCAAACAAGCTTCCATGCTTTTAGGATTGGATTAGATTTAAACTTGAAACAGCCTAACACAGGCCTTTTGTATGAGAAATCCTCTGACTTCCCCTCTGTTGACCCTACTCCCCCAACTTTCCTGCAAAATTTCAGTGCCCATGAGAAGGTGGTGACAGACACCCAGGAAAACAGTGCAGCGTAGTAGAGGAAAACCAGTCTCTGCCAGTGGACTCTATTTCTGTCCTAAAGGAATTGTAAAAGACGGTAGTGGCAATACTGGCTCAGTGATGAAATTCACAGCATCAGCACCCATGAGAAACAGCTGCAAATTTATTTGGCATTTACCAAGAAGAGCCACTCTTAATTACTATTCATTCATGTTGCATTTGAGACAGAGATCTGAAGATTTAAGGAACATGGAAATTATACTTTGTTTTGCGGCCACAATATTTTGGCACTTGAAATGCCAACTGTCTTGATTTAAATGTCACCTGTAGTGTGGGTCAAGTGTGAACAGGAGATGCATCTAGGAACCACTTTATGGCTTGTGTGCCTTTACTCCCGGTATCGCCTGTTGGCAGAAGATGAAAAGCTGAGCTCCCAGAGGTTTTACGAGTAGCCATTTGTCTGGAAAAGGAATTAACACCCACTCTCACTCTCCTTGTTCCCCTAAGTTCATTTAAAAACTGTAACAATTTGCTTCAAATTAATCAGTGAAGCAGAGAACAGATGCCATCAACTTCAAGTGAGATTACGCAGCAAAGATCTACTTTGAGACCCTAGGGAAAGGAAACATTGCACTCGTCCTCCTTAGTGCACTGCCTAAGGAAATTTTGTATGCTTTTGTTCTCAAAATAGGCTTCTGGGTACCATGAGGCACTACCAGGAAGAGTGGCCCAACCTTCGCACCGGCTGGGAGAGGGAAGCTGCAAGAGCTCTGAACGCAAACTGGCTGCACATCCAAAAGCTGAATTGCCGTAACTACCGAAATGTTTCATGGAAATGAAATGTGCTGTGGGCTGCTCGAATCCTCCTACCTTTTGTAAAACAACACACTGTGATATCTGATGCTAGCTGGAAATCTGAAATGAAAACCCATTAACTCCTTGTTACATCTGCGCAAACCCACTGACTTCAATTTCCTCCATCTTTCTGACTTCTCTGAAGCTGACTGGATAGCTCTACAAGGAGAATCTGGTTTATTTTCTTTAAATACTTAAACTAATTTATATTCTGGCCTTCAGAGCTCCCCAAGGCACAATTTGATCTCTCTAAAAAAAAAAAAAAAGCATCAACTGTTTCCTTTATTGCTTATTCATGTTTCCCACTTTGCAGTAATTCAGCCTGGTAAACAAACAGCCTCTCTCTTATGTGCTGGTTTGAGTTCCAATTTTGGCAGTTTTGTAAACTAAAGTTTTACACTCCCACCGTAGTTAGGATAACTTCATTCCCTAATGGATACTTAACACGTCTAATTACTCTTATTTTTGAGCTGCAAGCGCTGTTGAAAAATGTCTCCATTCTTTCATTCCAGGAGCTTTCCAGCTGCAACATTTTCTACTGAATAAAACATTTTCAGTGACTTTGCTCATAAATAATACAGCACAAAGACCAATGTAGTCCCAACTGTACATAATAACCTCAGAATTCCACTGGGGGTTTTCTAGTGACATCATAATAAACAGCAAGAAAAAAAGCTGAAGATGTATTAAATTACAGTGGGTATATTTTATTCTTTTTTACCCATGATAAGAGAACTCAGACATTTCTCCCAGTAATTTGAACATTTTTCCAGACTACATCAGAACTCAAAGGGCCATAATTTCAAAGCGGGATGCAGAGGCATATTTCATGTTTGTAAGGACAAATTGAAGGACCGAATATATAATTATTATTTATTTTTCGGGTACAAATTCCCCTGTTGTTTCTTCATGCTACTTAGTCAAGTGTAAAGCTTCTTTTTTAAAAAAAAAAAAAAAAAAAAATCAGCCTCAAAACCCTCAAAACCTCATGATCAATGTCAACAGACTTTGACGTAGAATATAATTTTAATCTCCTATAAATTGTGAAGGGATTATAATGGGGACTACAGAGTCAAACAGTTGGGTTGTGTCAAAATACCCCCACAGCACTCCACAATCTCAACGTCTGTTATTCAGCTGTCAAAAGAAAATGATAACTCAATTTAACTGGTAATGCAACTGTATCAGGGGAACGATTTGCTCCCGTGAATCTTAGTCTGTTTTATATGTGTCTGTCCTAGAGAGAGCCGAGCACTCTAATAGATGAAAGTGTTGAGGTTGTTAGCCCAGGATGGAAGGGTAACAACCACAGACACCTCATTTCCAATGGGGAATGAATAAGGACTGGTAATGTCTGGGCAATCTGAGCCTCAGGACACCACCTTTTCCCCCCTACCCTCTCACCCAAGGAGCAGGGAGACGGAGAAAGGGTTTATATGAAGTGCAAGTTGATGCTCCTCATGGAGACAGTCAGGAGATAACCATGCACTCCAAGAGGGGGCCACTTCAGCTCTGGGGTCTGAACTTTGGCTTCCAATTGCAAATAGAACTTGCCTGCTATTGCAGATGTTTGCTGCTCAAGCCCGGATTGGTTTTAATATGCAGAAGAACCTCACCTAAAGGAAAAGTGCTTTCGTGAGACCGCAGCGACTGGCTGGCGTGCGGTGATGCTTGAACCTAACCTATGAATTCACAGGAGGCCAAGGTTCCCCAGGCCCAGTCTACACCAGCGGCTCACAGTGTCGGGAGGCATTTCAAAGAGATTCGGAAAGCAGCTGAACTAGAGGCAGCAAGACCTTAGGTGATAATGCACAGACAGAGACTTGAATCAGCAACTGGATTGAGAAAACTGAGTTTTCCCTCAGGTCAGCATTGAGCCTGACTTGAAGACCAGGTTCTTTCCCTTCTGAAGGAAGAAATACAGCAGAATGTGCCTCTCTTCTTTAAAGCCACTCTATCATTTTTGCAAAGAAGGATTTATGGGAACGGCTAACTTCCTCACTCTCACATACCTTCATGGACTTGTCGCTTCACGATTAAAAACCTGCTATGGAAAAATGGCCAGCTGCCCCTTGGAGTGCTTGTCTAGCTAATGCTTTGCTGAATGTTTTAATCTCTGCTTTGACTCTGGAGAAAGGATTTGGGGGTGGGGGAGGTCACTGCAGCAGCGGGAGAGAGGATAACTCAGCATGCAGCTCACTGAAGGAGAGGAGACTGGATAACAAAAGGGCAGAGAGCGGGGGTAGGAGACATAGAAAGGTTCCTGCAGTATGGAGAGATGAGATATCTGCAAAAAAGGGTTGGAAGGTGTGACAGAAGAGCAGTTCACCATAAAAGGAACAGGAGAAGAAGAGAACATTCATCTTAGGGCGGCATGAAGCAAATGAACCAACAGACAGGAAAAAGAGAACAATGTCATCTGTTAACATGGTAAGAGAGCACTTGGGAACAGAAGGAGCCAAGATGACTAGTAAGTGAATTTTTTTTGTTTGTTGCTATGAACACATCTTTGCACCGGCAAGAAAAAGTGAATAAATCTTTGAGCGCCCATACACTGAAGAAGTATTGGGCTGCTCCTGATCCAAGTGGCAGAGCACAGGTATCATGGAATGCATCTGAATGGAAAGTATAGCCTGAAAACACACACCAACAACCCACACTTTCCCATTTCAAATACTCACAGACCAGCCTTCTCAAGCTCAATTGCTTCTTTCAAAATATGTATGTGTGCATACATATGTATTAATATATATGCTATAGAAGAGTATCTGCCAGAGGCTGACAATTCTGATCCTAAAGACAAAGTGTCTCCAAGGAAACTTGCAGTCTATAGTATATTGTTATTTTTTAGCTTCCAAAGTACTTCTCAGGATGATAAAAATGTCTTCCTTTTCTCACATTTAAGTAGAACGCTCATACCCCTCTACATGCACATATATACATTCACCCTCCCTTCCCTCAAATTCATTCTTTATCGACTTACTGGATGGAGTTCTCAATGCGTGTGATGGTGAGGAAAGCTGCTAGGTTTGCCGTGTAGGAGGAGATGACAATCAAAGCAAAAAGCCACCAAGCTCCCATCATCAGTCTGGTTGCCAGGGTTGTGTATGGAACCTCTCCTCCTGTGGGGGGAGAAGGAAAAGCAAGAGTTTTTATCTGGCAGAAGGAAACCCAGATTCTCGTTGCTCAGGGGAGCCAGGCCCCACGGTCAGCAGTTTAATAAAACAAGGTGCTTTAGAGAACTGAGCAGGACTTGGAGCCACACTTTCTATGCAATGAAAAGTACTGAAGGAAGCCCACACTGTCAGCCGTCATTAATGTGTTTAATCTCTTCTGCTATTGTGCCTGTAATTACAATTCATCTCCTAGTCCTGTCCAGTAATGGAAACAGACTTCAAGATCTCAGAACAAAAACAGCCAAAGGAGATTCTTACAATGTTCTTTCCTTAGAGATCTTATCTGCAAACCTTAATTAAGTTTCTCATGTATTCTTGAGAACATAAAAGTGAAAAAAATAAAAAACCATCAAAACACAATTACTTTCCACAGTTCTGTAGGCAGGAAGATGCTCCTGAGAACCATATGTATGTGTAAAACTTGCTGCAAGTGAACTTGGTCATGCAAAAAAAAAAAATTAAAAATCACATATATCGAAGAAGAATGTAAAATTGGTTTGTATTCCCATAGTTGCTTTCCTTTAAAATCCATTTGCCACGTAAACAAAACATTAGCAGCAATTAAACCTACCAGGACGAGCTGCACACCACTGCTTGAGTGACCAGAGCCCAGTTTAGCAAGTCATGACAAGTATTGCTTTTTATTCAGATAGCTGCCCCCAAAACACACTAGCTCAGAGTCTCTGAAGGAGCTCTTTCAGCTAAAAATGTATTCATCACAGATTTTTATATGAAGGAAAACTAATTGTATTAAAAATTCCCATTCTGTCTCCAGTGTAAGCTTTGTCACAGGTAGGAAGGGACCGGTGCATGCAGCAAACGCACTCAACTGCTCAAGACATTCACCCTTTTCCTCTACCCTTAATCTCAGCAGTTTGAACAGGTGTCATTATTTTTGTGGTAGCTTCCTCGGATACAAAAATCTTACCATAGTACGATTCCCGGGATTTCCAAAAGAGCTGGTTACAGATTCAATCAGCTGGAATTTGCGCTAGATTTTCACTTACATAAAAACTCCTTCATATTTCCCCAGCAAGGAGGTTTAAAGGAAGTACAAATTATAATTATTCCCATTCAAAGTACAACTAATCTTCGGTAGTGTACACAAACTAGACATTTAATCAACGCAGGTATACGAAGGACCACCTCGCTGACCTGTTCAAAGCCTGTCCTACCGATACAAAGCGTTGGCAACTCTACATCACCATACAACAAACACGAGTTTGAAGATTTTTCCCTACTTCAGTAACATGGAGTTGCACCGCATGTGAAAAAATAACTGACTCCTTTCATTTATATTTTTTGTCTGTAAGTATTGAAATCCTTTGCATTTAAGAATCCTTTGCCTTTTTAAGAATTCCAGTATCGAAAGACAAAAATCTGTATTAGACCTCCACAGTCAGAAATAAATTTCTTTTTATTTCCAAGATGCCATGTAATTATCTGAAATAAGAATCTACTGATAAGACTGAGAGATATTATTTCAGTATAAGGACTTCCGAAGATGAACATTAACTTCAACAGCTGAAGATTTGGTTTTCGCTCCCACATAAATATTAAATGATTTTTAATAGAATATTTCTACTTTACAATAGTTTTTGCAATGTCTTTGGAATACTTAATTTAAAAATGATTTTTAATAAAATGAAAAGAGAAGACAGACAGATTAATTTATTGGAAGAGGCTACTTGTCCTTTTAACTTTCAGGTGCCAATCCCTACAGATAATCTGCGTGAGGAGAAGAAATGGGCAGAGGGATAGAGGAGAAACCGACGATCTCCCGGACATTCTTGCGTTTTCATTTTTTCCACTTAGTGAGTAAAACTTTAGGTTCTTGCATTTTTAAAACTGAAATAAAACCTCATAAAAGAGACCACCACGGAGTCACACACCAGCCTTTTGTTTTTCAAGCAAGGATGCTGTGCAACACGTGACCATGAAAGCCATCCTAGACCACTCAGCCACGGCACCCCCCTACTGTTCATACAGTACAGTTTTCCTACACATCAGTAGGGCTGAAGGCTGTCCCCACTATTCACTGTTATCTTTTCTTCTTTAACACCCATGTTAACAATAGACTTGTAAGAACGGTGTGTGCTGGTCATCCCAAGTGCTTTTAGTTCACGACGGTGTTTGTGAAGGCTTGTGCCTAATTCCTGGCTGTACCTTGCGCAGCAGCAGTCAGTAAATGAAGCCTGAGGACAAAGCTTGCATCCTAGTACATGTGCAATAAACACACACCAAAATAATTCATCACTCCTGTCCCTATTTTAAAATCTTTGCCTCTTAAACTGCCATTTCTTTAAGCAGGACTGGCATCACAGCTGCATAGGTGGATGAGTTTTAAGCAGTACAGGCAGGTACTCCACCTCTTCCACTGAAAGAAAGAAATAAATATCAAAGGAGATCTTTTCCTGACATAGTATCATTTCTTTGGCATCTATTAGGAGGCTTAATGTGATACAGTCTTGTTCTATTGCACTGTTTGCTAAAACACTTCCCGCACCATGACAGCTCACCTCGAGAAACCGCTTCACTCCCTTCCCCCAGTTGTGTTTCTAGGGATAAAACTTTCCACAGTTTTCTTTCCGTACAAATTTACATATTTTCTCAGTACCAAAGAGCATCAGGTCATGCAGGAGAGCAACAATCATTGGTTTTCCATTAACATTACCATGAGAAAGAGGTACAGACCTGAGAGTAGCTGCTGTTGACTGTAAATTAGCATGCAGAAGGGACACGCATGTAAACAAACCTCCCTGGGCTCTGCTTCTCAAGATCTAGGATGAGTTTCAAGTGCATGAACATCTTTATGGATGACAGCATATTCCAGTTACAAGGGGCTATGTGCAGGGCACACAGTGCAAGGGAGGAGGGAGCCAAGAAGATGAAACAAGTCTTTCCCTGCTATTGTCTTTCACATCATACCAGCAAAGCTGAATAACCCCTAATGGCAAAGGGGGGCACCTCATGCCGTGCAAACACACGTTAGTGACCAGAGTAAAATCTGCCCTGTCGCACCTCGTTCCTATAGCAAAACTCGCCACTGGGAGAGAACAGGCTGGTTATGGTTACACTAAAACCACTACTGGTGTAGCATGCTAAGCAACACTTGAAATTACTGAGCTCCACTCGTGAAACAGATGGAAATCAAAGATGACACTCAGTAGTCAACTGGAGTTGGTTTGTAATCTGAAGAGACAGACCTCACACGAATACAGAAGCTGTATTATTCTTTAGAGTTGGCCCTTCCAATATACTGTCAGAAGAGTATAACGCAGCACCAAATGCCACTACTTGTGCATCACCTATGTTGTGGCTACAGCTCCCAGCATAACTCAGCTGATGCTTTTGATGTCTACTAAAGGTCACTTAAAAAGCGAATTTGCCTTTAAAATTTTCACATTGCGTGCGCAGGAGGGAAAAGATATTTTCTAGAGTAAACTAGACTAGCAAAAAGCAATCTTACTGGGAATTTTCTGAAAGAGTTGAATATACTGTGGAAGTGACAGTGAAAGAAATTCCTCCCACTCTCATCTGATGCTGCTCTCCGTCATCAATCCCGGACCAGCTTAATGCTGGCCTACTTCAGATGGCAGGCTTAGACTGCAACTTGTCTGACGAATTTTTGCTTATTCCATTTCTTTACCGCTTCAAGCTAAATATAAGAAGTTAAGAAAAACAACGTATTGTCTTGACAATGTAAATGACATCATGTATAATTATGGCCGACCTAAATACCAGGAAGACTCCACATTAGCCGACAAACTATGAACCTATACTATTCCCATACAGAGAGGATTACAGGCAAGAAGGAGGAAACTGAGGATCACAGCCTGCTGAGGTCTTAATATTCTATAATTCTGGGCTAAATTTTAATAATTCAAAATGCATAGGCTGTTTCTCCAAACATTTTGTTCTCAGGGATTTGTCAGTGGCTTGCCTGAAGAAAAACTGTGTTCATTGGCATAGTCCAGAACTATCAGAGTGTTTCAGAGAGAAATAAAAATAAAAAAAAAATATCAAGAAGTGGTGAAATGTTTCTTGTTTCTTAGTTGCAGTTGGCATTTCTGAGCTCGAGCTGGAGGTAGACATCTTGCTGAAAAGTCCTGCAATCTCTGTTGCTGGCTATGCAGGCACTAAACGTGCAAGACAAGGTCCCTCTCGGATTTAATATCAATTAAACAACTTCACTGGGAATGCACAATATTTATAGACAAAATTCATTTGCTTAATATCTCAAAAATATTTTTTTTTTACCATTACTAAGGCAAACAGCTTAGCAGCATAGAGCCAACAATGTAGAGAAAACTCTGATTTTCTTGTTGAGAACAACAATGCCTTTTGAAGATCCATTATTGAAATGCACTTTATAAACAACTACACACAGAGAGAAAAGCCTAAAGTACCATTACTCTATGTCCTGAATTCGATATCTCTACTAAACGATGTTCCTGGGAGGAGCTGAGAGCTGGACTGGGAGTCTCCTGCAGCTACTCCATATGTGAGGAGAGAGGCTTAGAGGAGAAGGCTCTGCCCTTCTCCTATAGGAAGGACACTACAAGACTCACAGCTTGTGATTTCTATTTATGGTAACCACAGCTGCCAGGGGAATCCCAAAGACTAAGTTCTTATTACGGACAAAACTCAATTTGTCACCAACGCATCAAAACCACCCTACCATTCTCACTTTAAGAATGTACCTCGGTTGTGACTGACTGTCAGATTTCAATCTAATCAGCAACAGTCTCTGCTAGAGGTCTGCAGTGATCTGATTTTCTCTGTAAGGAGTTTTAGCCAGATCTTTTTTCAGATAATCTTGAGAACCATGAAAAAGATGTTAATTGTGGCTGTTTTATTGAGGAACAATATCAAACTTGTAAGCAAGGATCTTGCTTGTGTTTGGAAGAGCAAGGTGAAGAAGGAATAGGGAGGGTGGGTAATCTGGGGACAGGTTCTGGTTCTGTCTTATCTTGCAAAAATTCTGTCCACATTCAGTGGATTACTGGCCTTTGGAAAAAAAAAAATAAACCAAAAGCACAGAAAGGACTGGGAGTTGGCTGCAGTTTAGCCTTCAGCTTGTTCAAACAGTCACATCAGTTATGCTGCTGCGCATCTGCAATTTCCATTTGCACAAATATAAAGTGTAGAGTTCTGTTGCAAATAGTTTAGATCAACGTCTGTCTTATGTTTTCTTTGTGAAAGGGACACTAAGAGAGAGTGGGTGTAAGGGCAGTAGTTTGTATTAACAAAGAGGTAAACACATTTTATATTCCAGCTATTTTTGCCATGAGAAACAAAACCTAAAGTCTGACTGAGCTCCATTATCTTTACAAAACTTTACAAAGCAGAACTCTTCAAAGGCAAAAATCTTTCAGGGCATTAGGTATTGCTATTGTTCTGTTAAAAACTTTCTTGATAATCTAAAATCTCCCCCGTTTTCAATTGGGAATGTTCAATTCAGTACAGGACAAAAAAAATATTTTACAGTCAATGAAGCCTGTACCTATTCCTACCAGCTGTGGAATAAATGCAGCTTGGAAGATGTTGGGAAATCTCTCATTGTTAATTTTTCTTCCTTTCTTTTCATTTTTCACTCATACTTTTCTATTCTTCCTTGAACTGTGCAGAGTGCATTCATTTCCATAAAGCTGGCATGTCATAAACCTGAGTTTGTAATATTACATTGTGCGCTGAAGTTAACACCCATTGACCACATGACTTCTTCAACAGGAGAATTCAACCCCTTGAATGGATCATGCTTTCCAAATAAGCTTGTAAATCAGTGGCTGAATTCCCCAGCCTTGCAAATACTGGCAGATTGGAGAGGACTGAGAGTAGGGAAGGAACTGAACATCAGGCAGGGCTAGCAGCCAGATTCTACAAGGTCTGGACAAGTTCACGAGCCAGCTACTGCTTTTATTCACCACACCACCTGTTTCTCCCCTAGCACTTGGTTTCTATTAAAATGTAGTGATTTTTGTATTTTTTAAATTTATGCATGAAAAGACAAATCCAGATATTTTGTTCCACACGTGAAACATTTCTTCAGGTCTTACTTCCTAAAGAGAGAGCACTGCATCTAGCTATTACTACTACCATTGCTATTAATACTGTGACAATACTCCAAATATATTAGGTATTAAATTATAGGAATTGTTTTTTTTTTTGGTTCACTGGAAGTAGTAGGATTGGAAAAGAACCAATTTTTTTTTTTTTTTTTACTAAGGGTATTATAAAAGTTTCCATCAAATCCAAAAGATCAAGCACAGCTTTTTTTTTTAATATAGTAAAAGTCACGTGCAGCAGGTGGTGTCATTGTCAAGATATTCTCACATATCAGTTTTCTAAAAATAAGTAAATGAGAAACAGAAACTACCTCAAAAGAGATACCTGAATCATTTTAAAATGTTGAAATACTTAGAAATGTTTGTATTTTCTTCTGTTTGCCACTAAAATGATTTAGTAGAGCCATTGTAAACTCGTGGAAATGTTGGGCTTCCTTCATCTTAAAATTTGAAATACTAGATACATTTTTTTTATGTCTACCTTTCCAGCATACAACTGATAGAGGACACACTGATTGTCACACGCCTACTCCAACAGCTGTAGAGCTCTTCTGAGTTTGTAGCTGGCCTATTCTTTTTGCTGAAGACGACTCCTTTGTATGTCAAAGGACTCGCATCAACAAATAGTGGGTCCTGGATGCTCCTTCATAAGCTCTCCTAAAACTAAAACACGTGGGTGAAATTTGTTTGGATTTGCTGATTTAAGATGTATGACATTAGCAGCTGCCATTCAACACCTCCTTGAGCTGCTCTTGGTGTGGAAAGTATTTATTTTGCTGTTCCACAAACACAGAAGAGAACTATTTATTGCCTTTCTGGCACAGCTATTTTGAACGGCATCGCCTTCACCTAATGCTCCCTTATCATTAAGGTTTCTTTAGCTCCTAATAAAATTTTCAAAGCACTCCTTCCCGTTCTCAGCTCTGACTCACCTGTGAGTACACTTGCTCCCCAAGCGAGCCTTCCTGAAGTTTGCAGCTTCTCAGTCTTTGGTGCGATCAATGTTCTTTTTTCTTTCCATCTGCTCTATATGTGCATTCAAGATGCTTCAGCATGGGCAGCCTGAGACTTGAAACATACGTCCTTCGGATTGACTGCCCCTATTACAGTCACATTTTCCCTTAGACATTACAGATATGCACTAGAGGAGCCAATCATCCCCTGTTCCAGGGTAATTTGGTGGCCTGCAGCAGACATTGACTTCCATCTCATTTTCTGCTCCAGCCATTAGCACACAGTCCCACAAGAAACTAAGATCAATTCTTTCCAAGTTCTCAGTGCCTCTGAAATACCTAATGACATTTTGACGTAGTGACACACCTCTTCCTCTTTTGCTCACCTGTCCATCTGTCTTTCAGGACTTCACAGTGTCATATGTTCCTACTAGATTTCAGTAACACCATGAAGACCAAATCTGCGTTTGTGAGTAATTCCATCTGTTCTTGTTTGTTACTTGCATTTCTCGCACTGGTCTATAGGCAATTAAAAAACGTGTTCACCTTGTAATTTGGTGCCCTGATGAATTCCTACCCCCCCTTAATACCTTACTTCTGAACTCAACAATCACTTACTCTCTCCTGTTTCTTGTTGTTAGTGTAATGATACCCCGACTAATCTCACTACACTCGCTCCCTGGAAGATTGTTTCCTTTCAGTTGGGTGGGAAGCTCTGCCCTCGGTGCCCTCCCAGAAGGGAAGCAATGATCCACAAAAGAAAGCTCGCCTCATTTATTTCTCCCCTTTATGTGACAGGGAGAATATCTGAGACGATCTTTTTTTCTCCTTCAGGCTCGTTTTGAATCACTCCCAGTCATCTGAAATCTGTAAAGCAGTTTGAGAAGCTGTGTCTTATACATGTTTATAGACCCTTATCAAAAACTCTGGAAGCCATCTAACCTGAGGGTATATGCACAACCTCGTGCAGGTAGATGGAGACTCCCTCCAACCTCCTGCCAAGGACGCTAGGCATGAGCCCACTCTAATGGGAGGGAGAGATTAGCATGCTGCTTGTCACTCTTGGTTACTGCTAGCCAATAATCCCCTCCGGGTTATATTCGTATCTTGCAAACTCCCTCTGAAAAGCCTCCATTTGCTACTGCTGCGCATCTGTCGGGCTGTGCCTTTGGCATTTGACTTGCATACTAAGGCTCATTGCTCAGCACTGTTTCCTCATTAAAAGGAAGAGATTACCCATGCTGAGATTTCCATGCTGGGGCTAATCAAGGACCAGTGGCACTGCCACTAAGCCCTCATCAAGTTGCAGGCCAGTGTACCCAGCTCATAAATCTGGCCAGAGGGCCTTGACACATAAACTGATAGGCAAACAGAAATACCCAAAGATGGCCTGAACAACTACTCACAAATGATTTTGCTTGAAACACAGGATCCTAAGCCATGTTCTTTGCAACACTCCTCTCTGAAGCTAGAAAACGCTCTAGGGCCACAGAAGGGACCAGTGCTACCCAGCGCAAAGCATTTCAGCCTGCTACAGTGTTGGCTCACCACTGGGTTAGCAACTGTTTTGTAAGTTTGAGTCTCTGCTACTTCCGTTGTCAAATTATTTTTCTAACTGCCTTCAAATACGAAGCCTGCCCAGCTTGCTGTCTCTACTGTAACAGCTTCATTCTAGTGACAGAGGGCTAATCATTTGGCCACCAAACTCCCTTGTAAAACCCTGCCAAGATACAGCAGGAGCTGCTATCGACATCCCTGATTAAAATTTTGTTTGAAAATTAATCTATGTGCAAAAGTCTGTCAGACAAGGCTATTCACAACGTGCCTCCACTTAATTGTGCAGAGGCCCCCTTTCTCCTGGTTTATCCACAACAGCAGTTGGAGGATCCATAAAGCTGGAGAATAATTCATGACAGTAGCACTACGAAGGGCAAATCAAGGAGGGCAGCCACATACAAGATGCTTCAGGTAGATGGGAGCTGTACCTATAAAGGTCAACCTTAACTCTGTCTTATCCCTCAAGGACTGAATACAGGCTTTCTATAATGTTCACATTTTGAGAACAAATGGGGCAGAGTCTCCTTTAAATCACTCCTAAGCTGTGACTAGCCCACGTAGGATTCAGCCTGAGAATAATCTAGATAGAACTGTGCTCTCCCTGCTACTGCTTTTTAAAGCTGCTGCTTTTCTATAGCTGTGAAACCATTCCCTAAACCAAACTCCTATTCGTCCTAAACGTAATGATCAGGTTTGCAAAGAAGAAAGCAAAGAATGAAAGCAGAAAATTTGTTTCATGGGAGAAGCAATAGCAAGTCAAAATTAAAACCTAATGGACTTTGTTTAAGGCTATATTGAACATAAATTCAAACCTCTGATTAAAAATGAGAACAGTACAATGACGAGCACTTTTAGTTTCTTTTTCTACTCAGGAATTTTTAGATAAAACTTGAACGTTTAACTATATACTAAAAGTATAAAAAAGGCTCTAATGCTGCATTCCAGAAGAAAGGGATCTAATGTGATAATGGAAAGCCTAACCTCTTTTCAGTTGAGCTGAGATTCCAATTTTCTGCATCACTAGCAATGATAATGTTACACAAACAGTGTTCAATCATTAAATTAATTCCCATTAAATCAATGTCCTTAAAGGCCAAGCAGTCCTTTAATAATTACCTGATTAAAATGATGTTAGCATAACATATTAGCTATAGTATATTTATACTTCCCTTCCCAACAATAAATTGTTTCTTTACACCCATTTTTGCTGAAACATTGACAATGAGGCAAAAGTGGGGAAGGGAAGCATGTCGTAGGACTACGTAGCAAATGGCTGTGGTCTGGCTTCTCCCAGTAGCGGTGAGATTTCAGCAACATACCGTAATCAGATTTGCATTTCTGTTGTGCCGTATTTACAGTATGAATCTTCAGGAGTTACAGAAATTAAGCCCCGTCTTTTAAGCCTAGACCCACAAAAATAAATTATTTCTTTCAGGTGTTAACGACTTTGCAGTGGTCAAATTCCATCTTTCTGTGGAATTGGCAAAATATGACATTTTTCAAATGAAAGTCAAAGTGCATCGTAGATAAAAGGAAATGTCAGAAAAAACGGCATGCAGTAATTTAACATTGTAGTGACTCGTGCAGCAGAATTGCACAGGGTACTGCCAGACTCTAGGGTGCTTCTAAAAGTTTTGGAAAATGTAGCATAAAAGTATATTTAATTTTTAAAAAAAATTATTTCATTTTTCTCTTTTGCTGCCATTACAAAAGAAGAGCAATGACTTCAGCTGAAGTCTGAAAATGGAGGCACCTACTTGTATTTGCTGAAGTTACTGGGAACTCATTGCTAGACTTATACTACACATTCGGATGCTGAAATATCATGCAAGTCTTGATATTTGAAAGTAAATCTTTTGATTGATATAACTTCGACCAGATTGGAATTGTGAGCTTCGCTATCCACCTCTAATGAATAAGTTGGCCACAATCTCTTCTATTAATGCTGCTGGAATGCATCGTTTCATCCGAAGACTTTGCAGGGCTTCAGATTTAATTTGGGGGTCACCAAACACAGCGCCATTCAATTATTTAATCATAAATAATTTGCACAAGAAGCCTAGCCATTCCAGCAGCAGCTGTTGGCTCAAAAGAAGCTCTGACCAGATAATCTTTCATTGTCCCTTTTACAACATAGGGCAATAGTTTTACGTGATGTAATTATAAACATACAGACGCGTGGAGGTCAAACACAGACTGGAGCTCAATGCGCTCGTGTAGGGAGCGCACGGAGCTTCTGGAGACCCTCTCGGGCAGCGCCGTGCCGTGTGCTTTTCAGATGGCACCTGCCTGCCCGTACAAAGGCAGGGTTTGCAGCCACTGTGGATGCATCAAAATGATAGACGCTTGCTATTATTTTTGAGAATATTGGCACTCGATCTTAACAAATAACCTTGCACACTGGCAACCTTCTGATTAGATTTCAAGAGACGCTGAGACCCAATCTCCCTATTACTAATGGCTGGATTCAAATGCTCTAAGCCTCAATCAACAATGATTATCATCTACGGTACATATTCCTGTGTGGCTAAGGAGCTAACTGTCACATACAGTTCGCATAGTGGTGGCCTTTCCCTAGCCCACTGACAGCGTTACATGCAGTATCTTCTGGGATGGCAAAAAGAACTGTGCACAATGGACTGAAAACAGGCCATCTGCACATACAATTAGCATAAAACTGAACGACGTCATTAATGGGGTATTAAAAGCGCTGCTTTAGCTATGAGCCTGTCAGGGAGGACATTATGAACACAGGGGAGAAAGAGTCCCCTTTGGCTATAACTGAGCAACTATGAACCAGGCAAAACCAAAGACAATTCAGTGAGACCATAAGGACAAGCTTCAATTCCAGTAAAGTCTCTGTGTCTTTTGATAGGTACTTCCCCCCCCCATCATCATCTTTTTATTTTATTTTTATTTTAACCTCTACACAGCTCTGTGCCTCCACCTTTTGGGGTGAAGGGCATTTTTAGAAACGATCACGTACTGAAAGACATTTTTTATGCTTGAACTTTCAAACGCTTTATAATGCTCTTGCAAGATTCCCAAGCATCCATCATCACAGAGTGGCAGCTGACCGCTTCAGAGGCAAGTGAATCACAGACATCTTGGATACATTAGTTCAGTTTTCATGTCACTAATTCTAGTAATCTAATTTTCAGAGTACTTCTCTGCAATGAACTCCTAACCTTACAGAATTCAATCATCATTAATGCTGGAGCTCTAATTACGTTCCTAAATAACACATTCTAAAATTTAGACTAAAGTTCTACTTCAGGTAGATCCTGTAACGTTGTTATCAGTGATCTCTAAAACTCACCTGACCTAAAGCAGTACTGTGACAGCTCATAGTGAACAGAGGAAAGCAGAAAACCCCCATCCTTTCAAATTTCACTGAGAATAATGCTACAATGCCATTTATTGATGGAAATCACTAATACAAATGCTTATGTTTGAAAGTTGAATAACCTGGCTTTTACTGCACATCAGCGATCACCCTGCTTAAGATCACAGCTCGGATTTGCTAGAAGTGAAAAGTGACTTCAGAGCTTACTTTGCTGGATAGCGAGGATTTTCCTCTCTGGGGATAGATCTGGAATAAAAGCAGCTATTGTAAGAACAGAATACATGCTCATACCTAAAAATGTTCCATTAGCAAGTATATCTGGGCACGAACAACGGACACTCCCACTCAACAGATAAGTTATCACTGTTCCTTAACAGCCTGTTTGCAGAAGACTTTCTGTCTTTCCCCTTCACTGTTATCTTTATCCTAGTGGGGGTGGGGGGAAGCAGACTCTTCACTCCAAATTACCCGTGTTCCTTCATCTCAGCTTTTGCCTGGTGTCACACGTTTTTAACCCAACACCATCTCACTAACTTCAAAAGCACTGGAAAGGGAAAGTCCTACTTTCTGATCTCTCCCCTCTCCTACTAACAGTGGAACAAGAAAAATAAAGCAGCGGGAGATTCCTACACTAGGATGCTGTTGTAATGAAGGCAATCCCGTTAATTTGCACGCTGAGAAGCTGACTAAATGAAAAATAGAAATAAAAAAACCCAACAGCTCTCATCTTCCCATATTTGCTGAAAGCGGGCCCTCATTGAAGCAGGCAGGGGAAGCAATGAGTTGGTTAGCTTAGAAGATTCAGTTGGTATCATTACTTGCTTCCTTTCGATATTAACTGTAGTCCACTCCTTTTATACACATTTTAATGTTACAAGAGGTCTGAGGAAAAAGAAAAAAAAGAAACTCAACAGCTGAAGAAGGGAGACTTTCCTGTCAGCTGCTTCCAAACCTCTTTGCTACTCATGCCTTTACAGTTTGCAAGCGATTTTCCTGGCACCTACCAGCTGGTGTCACAAAGAGCCCCACGGGTGGGTACAGCTCTGGCACAGCTGCTGCAGAGGAGGGACTCCAGAGCAATGGAAAACTACCATGAGCTGCCCTCTAAATCCATGCTCATCTGGTGCCTGGATATTCTCTGCTGAAAAAGGCTAATCAGTTTGCAGATGAAATTGCTGTCATCCAACTGGTGAGGGAGCTTTTAATAAAGCTAAAACTCATTTCTCACTTCCTCCCTACCTTCAACGGCCGAAATTGCCAACTTGAGCGTAAGCATCTGTGCAGGAAAATCAAATAGCAGGACAAGTAAGGCTTGCCTCTTCAGCTTCTAGACATCTTTGCAGATGAAAACGTGGGTTATAGTCCTCCTCCGTGAAAGAAACATTCAGGTCCTAGCTAAACTGTTCTTCCTTGTTTCCTCAGATAAATACGTATTATACACAGATGAACTCTGGAAAGTCAAAACTGATTACTTAATTTTGATTCTTAATTAGATTCTTTTCTTAAATGCAATGTAAAGTCACATTAGAAATCGTAACAACTAAAGAAACTGTTCCGAGTAAAATATTCACCTTAGGATGCTTTTGAAAGAGCAGAGAAAGATATTTATAGATGCCACAGACATCCAGTTCTGCTTTCCCTTTTCCCTCATTTGGTCTTGATCAGCATCTATACTATAGCCAGACAGACATTATCTTCTCCCAGTCAATTAATCAGCCTTGGAGCTAGTCCTAGGGGAATGAAGGTGGCTTTTTGGGTTCTCACACCACCATTCATTCTCCCTCCCAGAAGGTGTGCCAGACATCTCTAAATATTCTGCTTCAGGTACCCAGCGCTATTACTCAAGGAAGCAGGTGTACACAAGATAGAGAAATCCATTATTTTAGATGTCTCTAAGAACTGCCTGAGTCTTAACTTCATCTTACGGGAAAATCCAAGCATATCCCCTGGCAGGTTAACACTAGCGATACCACACTGCTGCAAACAGTTATCGCTGTTCCTTAACAGCCTGTTTGCAGAAGTCTTTCAGAGAGATGACTTTATAACGGGCGCATATATATATATTAATATGTAAGCCTAGATTTACTGTGAAAAAATGAGAATTTGGGGGTTTCATGTTTGAAGGTGGAGCTATAATGTCACATATATACCTACTGGTGTATATGCTAGACTGGTTTATTCCCGACTTTCATTTTCCCAGCTTAGTGCTGTGCATTTTAGGCTCAGCAAGTCTGTTCCCCTTGTTACAGGAATGTGTCAAGACCTGGCATTAGTTCGAAGATGAATTAAAAATTGTTAATTAATGAGACTGGCATTTAAGCTTTGCTCTCTATCGGAAGATATAAACCCATGTTTTTCTGGCCGAAGATAGGTGGTATCTCCATTTTACAACTGAAAATGGATATACAAGGTACTAAAGAAAGTTTCTATGGTCACCTAGCAGATCAGATGCAGAGTCCAACTTAGGAACTAGGTCTTGCTGCTGTAGGCTTTATACTGGATCTTTTTTGATTTTCTAAACTTAAAAAATAATTAGGTTTCACCACTAAATATCGCCTGTGAAGATATAATTGATTTATAACTTTTTTTTTTTTCCAAATGCTTTCAGAGTTTTCCTCTGAATATTAAATACATAGAGATTGGTGTACAGTTAATTAAGAGAAAATGTCACTAAGAAAATAGGTTGTTACAGCATAATGGTTTCCTGCTGATAGGGATATGCTGAGAGTGAGATAAGCAAGATGGAGTAATTTATTAAGCAACAGCACTCTCCAGGCAGTGCATTTCAGGAGGATTATATCACGCCTTGGGTGGTAATACAAGGAATAAGACTGAGAATACTGAGTGGCTTTAACCATCCGAGAAGTATTATAATGACTTAGAAGTGCCAAGGCTTGGAGTCTATTTTATTGTTCTTATGAAATGTAATTTAAACAAGGCAAACAGTAAGATTTGCTCATTTACTGGGCATTATGAACATAATTGGTCATTACTGACACCACTGATGACCAATCAAAACCTCCAGTCGTGACCAGCATTTTAAACTCATCAAAACAAAAGGGGGGGGGGAATAGCTCAGCACCAATGCTTTCACATCATTCATTTCATAACTTTTCTGTGTTAAGCAAGACTATTAAGATCTCTGAAGAACACAATGCTTTTGTGGGTAACACTTCAAGGACCCACTATCCCCTGGGAAACCCTATTTATAAGACTATAATGAATGCATGTTTTGTTGCAGTTGTTGAGAAGTGGTATAATCTCGAATGGTTCAGCCATGTTAAAGATATATCCTGCTACAGAAAACAAACAACCCCCAAACCCACATCTGCTCGGTTCTCTTTCTTACAGACCTTTCCAAGTGAAACACAGCCATTCATCGCTACCTGCATAATCTGAAATGATAGAACCACAGAATCATTCTGGTTGGAAGAGACCCTTAAGATCATCAAGTCCTGCCAGGGCACCACTGATCCATGTCCCTCAGCACCACATCTCCACAGCTTTGAAACCCCTCCAGGGATGGAGACTCAACCCTGGGCAACCTGGGCCAGCCCTGGACAACCCCTTCTGTAAAATAATCTAAACCTGGCCAGAAAAATCCGAAGTAAAATGAACAGACTGGGATAAGAGAGAGGCAAAGTCTTTCTATTGTTTCTTTCATGTTAAATACAAAACATTGTCATTTTCTATACAATTTCATTACTTTGTCTGCATTCACTTGAACTCTATTAAGCTAAGCTTATCACTTATGCAAAATTTGAGAGGCTGCTCTTAAAATAAAACCCTCTAGAACATTCCTCTGCAAGTAACAATTACGCAGCATTTCACCCGTCTCAAAACCTTAGCTATTGTACAAAAAGGGTTGGGAAAAACTCTAAATCCTGAACTTTCCTTTCTTAAATCATTGGTTTTCTCCAGTAATGGTGACAGCAGAATGCTCTCCAGAGTTATTTCATAAGAAGAGCCCATAAAGTAGTAGGAAACTAATAGAAAACCTTCAGGAGTTTAAACTAGGTTCTCAGCAAGTATAAATAGAGACCTTGTGCCATTGCAGCGAGTTGATTCAGTTAACCTCGGTGAGTTTTTAGTAAACTAAATTTCCCCTCTGAGATATATCTTCAGCCCCGGTTCATAAGGCAGGTTTCCAACACTGGCATATTTCAGCGAGGGCAAAATTTGAGGAAACAGCAATGACACCAGAGCTGAAGAGAAAATAAAATATCTTTGTATAGAGAAGCACAAAAGCAAAGCCTATACCATATTTCATTATAATATACCACTCAGGCTGGGACCTCTGAAAGACATCTCGTCCAAACACACCGCTCCCGAGCAGGGCCACCTAGAGTCGGTTTCCCAGGACTGTGTCCAGCTGGCTTTTGACGATCTCTAAGGTTTGAGAACCCACAACCTCCCTGGACAATCTGTGCCAGTGCTGAGCCAGCTGGGCGGCCCCTGGCACTCATGGGGTGCACAGTGTTGTTCCTCCCCAGGGGAAGGACTTCACACTTCTCTTTGTTGAGCTTTGTTGAATAAATAACGGAGACCTGGGGAGGAGCCAAGTCAATGGGGAAGAGCAGGAGCAGCAGGACCAGTGTGGTCACAAATGATACCCAAGAGGAATGCTACAGCGATGGTGACCACCAGCTGCAGCGTGAGGCAGGCAGTTCCATTGCAGGTCTATCCTGAAAATTGTCTCTCCTGATCAGAAATCACATCTCTTTTACAAATCCCCACACGATGTATATAAATACAGACATACCCATCTCTGTTATGAATGAACATAAAATTAAAAGGGTAATTGAGAGCAAATACACCTCTGTAGTAAGAGAGCCTCAGAATGGTACATATTGGTCACCTCAGCACGAGGAAAAAAAAATTGAAAGCCAAGTTCAAGTCCTAACTTTAAATGATATGAGAAGCAGTAATATTAACTTTCAGTCTACCTTTAAGGAAACAATTTAAAACACTGAAATTTTGCAACTGAGCATGACAGCAATCACGGACCTGACTTAAAAACTATTGGACTAGTCTATGCTGACTCTGTGGAGCCTACAGACAATGACAGTATTTTTCTCTGATGTTTCAAAGGTGGCAAAAAGTTAAAACTTGTTAATAGAATTTGATTAGAAGATCAGTCAAGGTTGAAAGAAAATATGAAAAGAAATACAATGGAGGTCTGGAGCCAGCCTGTGTGCTTGCAAATCTCTCCTCTAGCTGGAGGAAAGGAAGAGCAGAGATGCCAGAGAACGCTCGATAGCCCCAAACAAAGAACCCAGCACTATCAAAGCACCAGCAATTCTCGGTTCGTGCTGCTTTGTTTCTGTCAGTGCAGGATATAAAAGCATCTTTGGCTGTATGTTTTGATAACATAAATGAGTACCTTGTCATGTTTTAAATCAGCAGCTGAAAGACTTCTTAAGTGAACGTGACAGTATTTGAAATGTCCCGTGCTGCCACGCTTAAGATATGCCAATCACAATTAATAGCAACAGATTTGCTATTCCAAACCAAATAAAACCTGCAGAGTTTTTCTGCTGAATGAAGAGCTGATGAGTGAAAACAGAAGCAAAATTACCACAATAACCAGTTAGCCTGTCAATGGAAATCACTTTTCATTTGTCTGTATTCACAAGGGTTAGTAAACAATAACACTTCAGCTAATACAGGTTTTTTTTTATCTATTCAGATTGAATGTGAAATACAGGCTATCAGTATAAATGGATCTCTTACTCTTTTGCACTGGATTTCTGAGGTCTTCTGAGCCTTTATGTTTAAATTGGTCTGTAAGATTCAAATATTTTGGTATTATCCCTATAAAATTCATGTCATTTTTCCTTCTAGCAAAATAAGGACTGTCGTCCTTGTTGTTTGAAGGAAGATGATCTACAGCTTCCCCTCACTTGGCAGGAACCCAGAGAATATTTTGTATCATTCTAGTGGATTCTAAAGCGCTGTGCTGAAACCCCACTTGGTAGGGTAGTAAGATCTCTGTCCGCAAATAAATACCTCAAACCTTCCAAGTTCTGTGACTTTCTTTTTCTGGAGTCACAGAACAGTTCTGGTGCTCCCAGCTGCCATGTCCCACCAGCAGGTTCTGCTAATACTGAATTGGATCTCATGACCCTCTTACCATGGGGAGCAGCTGCAGATCTCCTTGAGCAAATTAATTTTCTTTGCTTTTTCCAGTAAATTCTGTGGGTTTTTTGTTATATAGTCCCAGTTCTTTCCATTTAATTTCTTCCTCATCTTCACACTTAATTCAAGGCTCCCCTCTAAGCCCTCCTCAAGCACACATTTTTACTGACTGGTCAAAAAACCCTTTTTTTTGTAAGCTGAGCATCTATTGATGGGCTCCCTTGCAGTCTACCACTCTGGACCTATGACCTAGGAAAGTTCAGGGCCCCAGAGGACACAGGCTTACTTGGATAGAAACAAGGCAAACAACTCGGATAACAATTCACGAGACTGAAGTGTGTGATTAAACTTGCTTTGTCTCCTTTAAACCTTTGCTGGGCAGTCTCCTTTAAAGCTTTTAAGGACTAATGATGTTGGAGGACAGCAGGGATGCTAAGGCTAATACCAAGCAATAGACCTATGTAAAATTACTTGCATTCATGCAGTACAGAAACTAATTCACAAGTTTTAACCTAACAGGCAGACAGATGCAATGAGTCTAGTTCTGTAACGGACCAACTGCTCTCTCACAGTTGGATTCTCTAAACAGTTACACTGGGAATATTTTGGACAGAAAGAAAACTATATAAACACATCAACGTACATTCCAAAACCTTTTTGAGCTCTCAGCTGGCTCTGAAGTCTCTGGTTTTCTTTAAAAAAAAATAAATAAATCCCCAACGAACAGAAAACAATCTCTTCAGCTTTCCTCAGCTGGCCATCACTGCTCAATGAAGATGATAACTTTAAAAGCAATGTCTCCAGGTCAGTGTGTTTAAAATCATGCCTCTTGTGGAACTTGAGCTTTTGTTCTGGTAGGTTTGTTGGTTTTGGTGTTTTTTTTTTTGGATGGTGGTGTTAATTTAGCTTTTTTCCCTTCTAGGAGTTTCATACTTGGTTTTCACGCATACCTTTAGCTTTTATGGATGCCATCGGATTGTTTCTAACAGGGAATAATGTAGTTTTGAAATGACACGCTGCCTGTGTTATGTAAATATGATGCTTTTACCTACAGTGTTCCATCCAAATTCACATGACAAACCAAAAAGCCTACCTGGCAGTTCTGAGGCTGCAGTGACCATGGCTATTTGTAGAGCAGATGCTCTGTGCAATCACAGAGAGGTGTACCTGCAGTGCCCGGAGTGACTGATGAACAATTACATGGATACGCCAGAAGGTACTCGTTCTGTTTTCTTGTCAAGTGTTATTAACTAAACCTTCTTTGTTCTCATATGAAGCTGTGAGTTTTTTATTCCACTTGGCATTACAACCCTGATTTGTAGAACTGTAAGCAGTATATACGAGGCCAAGATCTGTAGTCCCCGATGTCTAGGATGTATGGTTAAAGCTCTGCCAGAAGAGGTAGACTCTGAAGGACTTGGGAATATAAAGAGAATTGGGGAATAGCCTGAGCTACACCAGATGCTAGAGGAGGTTGAGAAAGTATCCAGGAGGCCAGAGAAGGTTCAGTCTAAACATTTTATAGGAAAATTAAGGTAACTCAGAAGAAAATGAAACAATAGCAGATACGATAAGATCATTTAGCACTGGTGGCTAGTCTAGACTTAGTTCAAAAGCCAAATCCCAACATTTCCTGTCTTTTCCATAAGAACATAGCACTCATATTAACTATGAGTAATTCTCCAGCAGGCGATGAGAAACTCATTGTTTGGGGTGGGTTTGGTTTTGGGTTTGGTTTTTTTTTTTTTTGGTCCAGAGAAAAATAATCTTTCTCTAATGAGATCACTATAAATCATAACAAGCTAGTGTGTAGTGCTCTGAACTTCTCGTGGTTCTCACGCTGGGCAGCCAAATGTCTTAGAAACTATAGCACAAGCTTTTCCAGCGCTCCCAGTCCCTCGTGTGGGCTGTGGGAGGGCAGCATAGGAACAAGAAGGATATATAGGCTTTCTCTCGGAGGCAGAATCTCCCTCCATCTCTTACCTTGTTGCACAAAGGATCCGTACACAAACCACATGGAGTTGTAGAGAGTTGTGGAGGTCATTGATCCCATCTGAAGGCGCGGGGGGTTGAGCCAGTTCAAGAGGTAGACCAGTAGCCCTACTAACAGCACCGTGCCAGCTATGCATGCCCACAGCGAGAGGTCGAACGGTGCCAAGCAGGCAAACATGTCCACTGTCTTCTCTGCCTTTCGGAGCAGCACACCCACCGAGTAGTCCATGTAACGCGTTGTGAAGTCCACCACATTCTCCCTGTCGGGGGTGATGGTTAGGGCAGAGATCCCTATATCAGCTCTCTGGGGGAAAAGGGAGACAGAACGACATGCATAAGTAGGAGCTACAGAGAAGATACTCATTCCTCTGTGAGTTACAGCAGCTAAAATTACAGAGAAGCAGATGCCAAGGCCAATGTCTTAAGAATTATATATGTGAACACAGATATCTGAGTAAGGCTTGAACAGAATAACTGCACCACGTGTCTTAGTTTCTGTAAGCAAACATCACATGGTGGGCTTGGGCACATTAGCTCTCCACATTGTTATTTTCCAAGGAATCAAGCTACTTCAAATACAGGTAATAGCTGGAGGAAATCTGCTTCTGGTCATTTTTCTCAGCCTAGCTCTACCGAAGTCATCACTGTCATTGTGGCAAAAGGCAGACCTTGTGTACAGCATTTCCAATCAGAGGAAATTAGTTGTCTGACAGAGCCACATGATATCCCACATTATGATGGCATGATGATTATGACAAGCGGCCGCTGCACTGGGTGCACTTGAAATTCTGAAAAACATCAATTTTGGCTGCAGCGTCTGAAGTGCAGAAGAGCAGATATTCCACATTATTTCCTTTACTATTAATTCCTCTATATCCTCCTGCTAAATAATTCCTCTCTATGCCAACCTCTCCTGCAGCTGCCTTGGACTTGCATTGTGCCATTTACATTTTTTTTTCTGATTTAAAGAACCCATTTCAGATGAGAAGAGGATGAGTAACATTCCTTGATCTCATCATTGTATTTCACAGTGTGTCTGGCTATTAGGTCTCCAGAGACACCAGGCACAACTACAGCAGGTGCTATTTTATTCTTCACAGGTACAGTTAGAACTGCAGTGAGAACAAAAGGGGTATTTAAAGCAGACACATTAGCACCATTTCAAAAAGCCCAAATACCGAATAAAAAGACTGTAAATTCTAGATATTTTGATATAAGACAGAGTATCTAAACCAGTTTTAAGCTGCTACTAGTTTGATTTAATTCATTTCTGTTCCTCCTAAGCAGTGAGTGGTCCTTTGGAAGGGGGTGAGGAGAGCACAAAGGCTTGAAAGTACTGTGTCAAACTTTCTTCACTCTCTTCAATTTCTTTCTTCTTTCCCAAAGAAGGGAGGGATTAGAGCTCCTTAGAAATGTGCTGTGAAATATGAAGTGGGAAGCTATGGCAGCTGAAACTGATGAGGATCAAATTTGTAAATCATCTGGGCTGTTTTAATACCACCTGCAAAGCACTCTGCAGCCCCTGCTGACACACACTCTCGTCACCACCCTGCACTTAAGACTTCAGTTTAAATGATGTTACTTTATTATTAATTGGTCCCTGGCTTGAGAAAGTGGTGGAAGATAGCTGGAGGCTTGACGATCTGGACAAAAATGTGTCTGAAAATATTGATTTGCTTAAAAGCCTTGACTTAGAGCTTCAGCTCTAATTTGTGGGTTAGATTCTCTAGTGTCTTAAGTGAAGCTGTGTTGATGGGCACATCTGAAAGCACGGCTGCGTGAATCCCCTTCATGTTCCTTCCTAACAATTTTTGGTGAGTGATGATTTAAATTCCCTTTGCCCATGGGTGGCAGCAAACTCAGTCAGTAAAACAAATAAAAATTTCAGTGGAATTGTCCATGGGAACAGTCAGATCATTTCAGTCTCTATCCTCTGATTATAAAACTTCTGGACAACAAGTGACTTGAGTGACTCACAGTGTCTGCCAAAGTCCTGGCTCCACCGAGCAAGCTGCAAAGCAGTCATCATTTGAACTGTTTCCCACAGTTGTGAATATAAATGTATTTTAAAAATAATTTAGACATTTAAAAGTCCAATGCTCTATCTCAGTCGGTGCCAAACAGAAAAATACAGGTACATTTAATGAATAGGGATCTTCTGGGTTATTTTCATGAATGTATACCAATAAGTGAAAGAGAAATTCAAGATTACAGGACAGAGGGAAACAAAATAAAACCCCAAAAGTTCTAGAATTAACCCCTGCTGTTTAACTTCAGCTGTGTGATTGATTATCAGCATGTTACTAAGATACTTTCCTACCACAGTAGATTATTGTGAGTTGCTAATTCAAGATGTAAGATGTTTAAAGATGCTCCACTGAAAAGCAATATACGTAAACAGACTTCTTCCAAATAGTAGATTACCGTAGGACTGAATGACTAATAGATTTTTTTTCTGCCTTTTCCCCCTCTTTCTTTAAAGAAAAATGTTTTTCTCCACTAAATGCATTGAAAGGCACTGCACGAAAAAGCACATTATACGGTATTTGTAGAAATACCGCTTCTCTTTTACATCTCTGGGGAGCAGTCTCTCCAGATTCCCCAGCATTACGGTTCCACTCTGGTTATCAGCCAGCTATGACAGAGGAACAACACTGTCCTAATGGAAATGTTGCATTTCCTTTGTCATAATGCAGCAGCAATCGTTATATAATTATCTCTTGTGATTAAAGACTGGTAGAAAAGTAAGAAAATGAAAAGGGGAGAGAGAGGTAAGTCCTGACTTCTCACTAATACTGCATTTAGCTGTTAGAAACCAAAACAATTGCTACATGGAAATATGAAAACTCATATTAACTTGCTAAACTGAATCATAAACAGCAGTTTACCAGAACGCTGTATGTTTAGCACAAACTCAAGCTTAAGCTTAACTTGAGAGCAGATCTACTGACGGTGAGCATTCTTAATTATATACAGTCTCTGTCAACTTGTATCAAAATTGGAAGATGAAAAAAATATTAAATGCCTGTCATTAACATGTCAGATTGGATCAGAGAAGACATCAGTTTGAAGAAGTCAAGGTTCAGTTAGTGCTGCTGAGATAGAACGGCAAATGCAGGCAACTATGTCAATATTTAGATGTAAAGCTGCCAATCTGAATTACAAACATGTAAAACTCTCCACTAAGTTTTTGTGGTGCCAAAAATCAACCAACTATCAGCATCTTAGATGTCTGTTTAACACATTTCTGTTGAATAAAATTGTGACTCCTGAAACCGACTGACTGAAAAAAACAGCAGAGGGCATTAAAGCTCAACACGAGGCAGCAACGTGCCCTGGCAGCCCTGAACGCCAGTCACAGCCTGGGCTGCATCAGAGGAAGCCTGGCCAGCAGGTCAAGGGAGGGGATTCTCCCCCTCTACTCTGTTTCCCTGAGACTCCACCTGGAGTACTGTGCCCAGCTCTGGGGAGTCCAACGCAAGAAGAACATGGACCTGTTGGAGTGGATCCTGAGGATGGGCACGAAGGTGATCAGAGGGCTGGAGCACCTCTCCTGTGGAGACAGGCTGAGAGAGTTGGGGTTGCTCAGCCTGGAGAAGAGGTGGCTTATAGCAGTCTTCCAGTACTTAAAGGGGGCCTACAGGAAAGATGGGGAGGCACTTTTTACAAGGGCATGTAGAGATAGGACATGGGATAATGGGTTTAAACTGGAAGAGGGTGGATTTAGATGAGGTATTAGGAAGAAATTCTTCACTGTGAGGGTGGGTGAGATCCTGGAGCAGACTGCCCAGAAAGGGTGTGGATGCCCCATCCCTGGAAGTCTTCAAGGCCAGGCTGGATGGGACTTTGAGCAACCTGGTCTAGCAGAAGGTGCCCCTGTCCATGGCAGGGAGGTTGAAACAAGGTGATCTTTGAAGTTCCTTCCAACCGAAACCATTCTATGATTATTATTCTGTATGTGACCTACTTAGGAATTTATATCCCTTAACAGCAGCTCTCCTGAGGTAGAACAACATTACCAGAATCAGAATAATCCAAAAACAACCAACCAAATGGGTCTGGCAGCAGTTCCTGGTGTCACAGAACCAGCTCATCAGCAAAGCCCAGAAATCCCCCAAACACCCCTACGTTATTGCTTAAGGAAGCACATCTCATACACCTAAGAAAGCAATCGTATGGTAATTCCTGTGATTTGTGATAAAGAACAGGGAAAATAAATGAATCTACTTTAAATTTCTCCCGGGAGACCTTTCATTTTATCTGTTTTCAATGTTAAATCAAGTCTGAATGAATGCTGGAAGCAACAAACCACAGTCCCACATGTTACGCAGCTATTAATATGGACATGAAAAAATTAATCTGGGAGACATTTTTCCTCAAGTTAACACACAAACATCCAAATAATTCTCCTTTTACTCAGGTATTCTTTTTTTCTTCTCACTTTGCCCTCCCTGCATGCTTGATTCCTTCCTGTGCTACTCCCCTTAGGAAGATGCATTAAGAAGCCTGATAAGAGGCTTCGACTTGGCTTGCAGTTTCTCTTAGAAATGCTCAGGCATTATTCAGTTTTCCTTTTCTGATGGACCTAAGTGGAATCAGGCAGTTTTCCCTAAGCTATTTGCTTCCTGATGGCTCCCCATCAGCAAAAAGTCCTAGAAATCAAGTTAGCATGATGAAATGTGGGAAATAATCACTGATGGATGCAGATGTCACTGGGAAGTCCAGAGCCATGCTGGAAAACCTACTGTTCCCTCCCAGAAGGGGCATTAGCCACTTCTCTTGCCTGTCATACAGGCTTACCCCTCTGGTTAATGTGGACTTGAGGGCAAGTAAAGGAAGTGCTGTGAAAAGACACAGATAACTAACAGCAAGAGGAAGATCTGTGGTAAAGCGCAGCTCCCCTGAGAAGGTTTTAGCCTCTCCACAGTAAGCTGTGGCTTTCTGAATGAATCCGGTTTGTGAGCTGAACCTTTGCAGGATGCACTGAAAGCCCTGGTCGTTTGACAAGAGAGGGGCAAGAGCACCACATGCTTCTCTCAAAGAGCTTTTGTCCTTCTTGTTCAGGTGCTCAGCAAACAGAATGCTTTCCATAGCATGATTACAGGCAGTTTCCCTTGACAGGAGAAAGTGTACGGAGGACGGGTGTACCTAATGTAGATCTTAACGACCAAAGGAGGGGAGGCTTGAATCACCTTCCAAATTCAAATTAAAGACCAGTTGCTTTGATCTGCTGATTCCAGCTCCTATTTTAGCAGCCAACAGGGACCTTGTCTTCAAAGCTAGAAGAGAGTGCACTTGGCATAATGTCACGTCCATGAGGCCAGCTGTGGACCTAGGGCATGTACTTGGTACTGCTGGGCTTCTGCCCTGCAGCTCAAGCAGGGCTGCTATCAATGGGAGCAGGCTGGGACTGCTCCCACTGAGACCAGGACCCACTCCAGAGCCCACTGCACTCGAATCAGGTTAATGCAAACAGATGTTGATCTCCAACAGAAATGATGTGCTTGCTGCCATCACTGCCATTTCATGTGGCACATCTTCTGTAGCAGCCACAGACATCCTTCTCAGTGACGGGAACCCCAAAAGAGAAGGCAGCTATTTTCCTCTAGCCTTCTGCAGAAATACACTGTTCCCGCCTCATTTCTGGCTCACGCACGAATAGGCAAGGAGCACTCCCTCTGTTTCTGGATTTCCTCCACGTGTTGGCCAGATTATCATGTAAGACTTGGTTGGGAAAACAAGGAAACACTCTGTTAAAACCTGTTTAAAAACAGGTTAGACCTTTAATGTTAAACTGTTCTCTGCTCCTTTCCTTCCCCTTACAAAGTTGCCAAGCAGATAGATATTTGAGTTCTGGGAGCAGAACTCGGTTCACAGTAAATAAGAAAGCAGTCTTTCAAGAACAGCTTGCACTTGGTAAGGGGTAGATATACACTGGCTGCTCGCCCAGAGGTTCTCTTTTGCCTTAAGAGAGACAGAGAATGGGAGAGAAGAACACAGTGAACCTTGACTGTTAATTATATAAGGGGTAAGGAAGATAAAAATTATACACTGCCGTAGTGTTGGGAAACCATGTTTTTTAATTCCAAATGCAGCTCCATTAACTCTTCATCTATTCCAACTGTACAGAAAGATTTCACAATTGTTAAGATTCCTTTATACCCAAACTGTAGCAGACTGGTAAATCAGTTCCACTCATGACATCTGTTTACAGATTTAGTTGCTTACCACCTTGAGCTTGTTTATTAGACTCATGAGTCCCTGGCCACTAAGGAGACAAGAATGCCGTACATATTTTACAGTCAAACATCTGATTTCAGTTGTTATGAGTTCTGCCTTATGAACCATTCATTTCAAATAAATAAAAAATGTTCCATCTCCAGAGCCATTTAGGACTAAGACCCCTCCAGCCTGGGTTATGCAGTGGCCTGAGTAGTCCTTTGCTGGGTACTGTAGCAAGGAGGGTATTGTAGAACACCAGATTTAAGGAGAGGAAAAAAATGGTAAAAATAAATCAAGAGGCCACTGTGGTGTTAACGGCTCATTACGAGACGAGAGACTTTTAGTTTTTAAAAGTTCAGAAGATGGAGGAAAACATACTTTTCTAAGCGGCTGCAGCTTACTACCTACGAACCCAGCATTCCAGCCTGGGCACAGGGAGGTGGCAAAGGATGTTTAATACCCCAGTGCAGATGTACGAACCGTGCCACGGGTACGGCACGTGTGGTTGCTTTCCATTCCAGCCGCCTTCCTGCTGCTCAGGAAGGCAGAACTGGTTAAACCTATCATGAAGTTACTTCTTTTTTTTTATTATTATCTTTTATTTTCTTCCCTTTACTGCAAAACTTTTCCCCCCATCATTTTGTTAACTTTTACCTGAATTACTTAAAGATTAATTCCTACAGCTGACTGTATCGCTCCTTATTCTTTGCTGTGATAATCAGTTAAATTCCACCCGCGGATTTGGAAGATCACTTCTATAAACTACCAGTAAGTTATTTACAAGAATATCTGCTGTGGTTATTTAAGGAAAATCCAAGAAATGTAGGTCTGTATAGCTGTAAAAGCTGCCTCTACGGCTTAACAAATAAAATATATATGTTCGTGGCACAAATGAGACCCCAGCAGAATAGAGCCTGCATAGCCCTTTCCCTCTCAAGGGGTGAAGCTGCAAGATGTAAAGAGTGGGGGGAAAAAAAATAGAAAAATATGGCACACTTATTTGGTTTAATTTATTTATGATACAATATTGAACATTTAATGTAAAATTAAGTAGACTAAATGGTTTATTAATTACAGAATAGAGACTGTATTACTCTTGATTCATACATCTACATAATGTAAGTGTTATTATATATCAATAAAACATTTTCTGTTGATTATGTACTTCATGTATTCATCACACCAACATTTTCCTAAGTGCTATACATTATTTATGTAATGTATCACTAATTACTGCAACACCAATTTTTCCTCTTTCGAACTGCCTCTTCAACTCATTTGTGTCAGGTCTTGCCAAATTAATTAGGATGCTGTGCATCCCATTATTTGACTGTATTCAGATTTCATACTGCTGTACTTGGGTTGGAAAAAAAAGCGATTGCCCGGCTTCTTAAATAGTTACCAATAAGCACTATTTCCAGCTTTTGCTTTAGTGCCCAACACACCTGAGCTCAGCACCAAGCGCTGGCAAGACGCACTGAACAAAGCGCTATCAATGGCTCATTAAAAACAGCTATCGGCTGATGTAAACATAATACACGAGCTATTATTAGCTACATCACACGATCTTACTTAGCGAGCTATTAATAACCTTACCTTAAATACCAATTCTCCTATCAGTCCGTTCCACGACCCATCATCCTGAGGACTCCCGTACTTGTGATCCGGTGCTACGTAGATTTCGTATTTAAAGCCCAGGTAGGTGGCCAAGGCTTCCAGCACATCTATGGAGAAGCCCTGGTACTTCTTCGGTTTGCCCAGGACGTTTTCAGACACCATGACAAAGGGTTCTTCCTAAATAGAAAATAAAAGAGGCAACTGTTAGTAAAGCAATTACATGCCACATTTGGGGGCTGCTTTTTTGGCTTACTTTTAAAGTAAAAGAGGAGCTATTTAGATGCTGTTTATACAAAACCTTCCGACCACACGTTGTTAGCAGCACCTCTTGCATTCTGTAGAACTCTATTTTTTATGTATTTACTTCAACAGGGAGATTTTATTCTCTATTATGTATTCTAGAAGTAAATCTTCTGTTGTAACATTACAGCTGAAATGCTTTTCAGTAACACCTTCTGACCACGCTCGTGGTGAGCAGGGCAGACGCTCACATCTGAATAGGGAGGATTCTACAGAGCTGCCAGTTTCCCTGGCTGGGCAGGCACTGTATCTGACAAATGCAACTACTAATTCATGCTGTAAGGAATGAAAAACATGGCAAAATAGGGCACAGATCAGGGAAATGCATTTCTCTTGTCCTTCTACCGTAATCTGAATAGAAACCGGTTGATTTTAAATAGTTCTACCCAAAGAGAAGCCATTTGGTTAGTTTAGGGAGAATCAAGTTTGTCTCTAAGAATGAATAGTGAATATTCATCAAAAAGATCAGCATAAGAAAGGATACAGTTAGATACCGAACGTCAGAAGTGGTTGGTAGGATTTCCAAACAATATGCTTTTCTATTCCTTTTCGCTGAGATCTGTAATTGTTTTCTCTATTTTTTGATTAATATTTCTAATCACTTTTTTCAGGAAAAAAAATATGAATTTTTTTGGCTACCTTTAATTTCCCCTCTCTATTACTCTTCCCAATGAATAATTTCCAGACATTCTCCTCCACACCTTTTTAAAATGAAACACAAAAAGAGATCACATTTCTGAGCACAGAATAATATAGTTGCCATTGATGGATCTCAGTTATGTTTCCTTATCTGAGAACATCTGTCTCCTCTACCTGAGTTGAGCAAAAGTATCATATCCCCCCAGAAAGCACGAGGGCAGTGTAACACTTAGGTTTGGGGTTTTTTTTAAATACGCTACATTTCTTTCTTTCAGTTCATTACATGGTGCTGTAATCTAGAATGAGTTTATCAGAAACATCTATTTTTAGGTACTAAAAGTCAGAATGGACTTGTCATGGTTTGGCCATAACAAGCACAAGAAGCCACTTCCTGACCATTTCCTCCTAGTCTGCATAACCCACGAGCACAGAGGAGGAAACAGAATTGATTCCCTGTAGTATTTGTGGCCCACGCTTTAACTGTATGTCCAGAGGCACTTTTGTTGATGTTTGAATGATTTTTCTTTATTGTTCTGCTAGTCACCTCTGTCAATGGCTTTGAAGCCAAAGTACTTTTTCATAGATTTTTCACTAATCATTAAATATTTTTAGTTTGTCAGTATGTCACTCTATATGAACAGGTACCACTGAATTGCAGGCAGGTCGGTTCTAGAAATGAGACAGCACCGTTTGTAAATGCTTGAGTTAACGTTCACGAGGATAGCCGCATGCTGAGGATGCCGCCAAAGAAGCAGGGATGCAACCAGACTGCACTTGCAGGATGTTCTTTTCTGACTGCAGGAAACCCAGAAACCAAAAAACTAAGCCCAAAACAAGCCCAAAACAAACCCCAAAACTATCCAACCAAAAAAACCCCCAAACAAACAAACAAACAAACAAAAAACAAACAAAACCCCCCAACCAAACAAACCAAAAAAGCCCCCAAACCACAAGCAAATAAAAATAGACAAAAAAGCAGAAGTGTTGACTGTCTCAAGTTATTATTTCCCAGTTGTCAGATAGAATTTCTTTCTTCCAAAGTATCCAATATCAGCCAAATAGAGTAAATATGGAGGACAGCAAATGCAAGTGAGTTTTTAAAGTAGTTTTCCTGTGCCTGGGTTCTAAGAATATTGAAGGAATTGAGACTAAGTTGATGAAAGCCTCTCCTCGATGAAAACACAGAGTGAATTCAGCTTTGCTGATCAGTTGGATGAGAGACTCCCTACATACAGACTCAAAGCTACTGGGAAAAAATGTTTCCGCAAAAAATGAGCATTGTAATTCATCAGTCTAAGCAAGCTACGCACAAAACTCTGAAGATTTGTGTGTACAAAGGGCGTTTTAGAAGTTGATAATTTTCATATTAGGATTTGTTCTTATCACTTCTAAGTTATTAGAAAATAGTTGCTCATAAACTGAATTTTTATGCAGTTAGTTAAAAAGCAATTGCTAATTTCACTGATTCAAAACTCTGTTTAAAATGCAGTTTCAGATGACTAATTTCAGTCTTTTATTAAGCTATGTAATATTGTTTGCTGTTGAGAGATTTACCAAAAACCCCCCAACGTCCACTGTGCTGTACGTTTTATGAAACATAAACAGGCAAACAGCTTTATGCAAAGCAACTAACACTTCCCAGTATCTGCTGAAGCCTGGAGCAGCAAAATATTTAAACACATTCCAAACAAAACAAATCTATTGCTGGTTTTTGTTTTTTTTTTTTTTTGTAATTGCTTACATTTCTCAGAAGGCACTGAAAGAGAATAAAAATATTTGTCTTGCTGTTTCCCCCCCATAAATGCTACAGGCTGAAATGATGCCAGCTGTCCATTTGTACATTGGGAAGGTGTTATGGGAGCTCCTATGGAAAGACATATACATCCCTACAATATTGATGTTAAAGTGATTGTCTCCATCCTTGAAAAAGCAGACCTTGTAGAAAGAAAATACACAAAACAAAACCAGCCAATACATTTCTCACCTACTGAACAGGAAAATAATGGGAACAGAAAAGAAGCTCATAGACAGTAGGTGTCAAAAATCTGACAAGATAACTGAGGAGTTTGGAGGTGGCAAAATTCACCTGGATGGTGAAGCTTGCATTCGACCCCCAAGAAAAAGCTTTCTCTCCAAAGCAAGTGGTAACGCAGACTACATAAGCAGGTCTTTGTCAGAGAAGCCAGACAACCACCATCCTTGGAGACAGTAGAAACTCACCCAGACACACTCCTGAACAATGTGCTCTAGCATTCACCCTGCCTCACAGAGATGCCTTCAAACCTAAAATGTTCCAGGATGGGGTAAGTGATGCAAATAAGGCCACTGTGTCTGCTTCTCCTTTTCTTCCACTTTTGGAGACTCCTCTCTAAGGGACTGATGAGCCTCTGTGGGGCATGAGCAGGCTTCACAGCCTGTGAAGCCAGGGAAGACCAGAAAAGTAAAGAAGTTACAAGGTGCATGACTGAGAAGGGAAAAAGCAAACAAACCAAAACAAAATTAATGGATTTTTTTCCCCCTTAACTTCTTGTTTTTGCAAGATGGGTGATGTGCCTTATTGGACCCCATAGCCATCAGATACATACAAGGGGTGGCTTTACATCCAACCTCAGTGGAGAACCTTTAAGAAAGGAGCAACTTTCCTTCTACTTTACCCCCAACATGCCTCCTTGTCAACCAAATGCAGCACTACTAAGCCTGTGATAAGGGCTGCTTCTCAAAATAGCTCCACAGTTATCACTGGTTTCTTCCTGGGATCTAAGCTGTGCTGCCCTGATACAGAGGAGAATGGGTTTAAGACTCGATGTGGATCAAAGGATTTTACACAGTGCTGTGGGTTAACCCTTGTAGACAGCTAATCACCACACAGCCAATAGTACCTGCAGCAAAATGAAAGTCACCAGCAAACAGGTAAAGTTTATACTGGGTGAAGCTGTGCATATTGCTTTTTACAGCTGTAAGAAGGCAAAATCTGGTTCCAGAGAGGATTGCCCCCTGAGAAAGAGAAGCTGCAGAATGCTAGCAGACTAGCGCATCTTAGGAGGGCTAAAGAGTAAGGCAACATGGCATAAAAAAAGGAAGGTATTGGGAAAGATGACATGATAGTACAAGTACCTTGGAGAAGCAGCTCACAAAAACACTTGTCTCTATTAATTTCACTATTCTTAGTAGATCTATACAATTTTTTTTAAGGAAGAAGCTACACATCAAGACTGACATAGGTTAACCATATGCTACATGTTAAGACTGATATAATTTAACATCTTCCTGTCACCAGAGCAACTAGGTAACTTCTCATGCAAGAGCTCTGCTGACGCTTGGTTCCTTTATTAAAGTAATTCTACTACTCAGCCATCAGAAATCTACTCAATTTTTGTCAGATGAGCTGATCTAATTGCCAGGGGTCCAGAAAAATGCCAGACAGCACAAACACTGGAGTAAGACTGTACAAGCAGAAGTGGGAGAAGTACCAAGGATGTGCCCTTTATGTTGTCAGGGAATGGTTAAGCAGTCAGACATCTTACCCAAACCTATCTTCAGATGTGCAACACGGTATTATCTGAGCACAATTCACACATTAGGGTTTATCACTGAAATACTTGGCTGAGTAAGAAAAGTTTTCATCACC
>JAAGNO010004945.1:0-11697 GCA_033439905.1 Ceryle rudis
GAGGAGAGGAGAGGAGAGGAGAGGAGAGGAGAGGAGAGGAGAGGAGAGGAGAGGAGAGGAGAGGAGAGGAGAGAACTATTCTGGGCTGACTTCCCTTCTCTCCTATGTTCTAACCACCAAACTAAACTGGGAGCCCTCCTGGTTATAATGAACACAGCCATTAAGCACCACAACACCAATTTACACAGCTTCCCACTCCTTTGCTAAAGAAATGGAAGTGCCCTGATAGACTCTAGGTGTAAAATAGAGGCTAACCTTCCAAGTCTCTCCCAGAGCATCACATGTCTCTGAGAAACTTTCCCATATTGCTCCTGTATTTCTTGAGCTCTATTACAGCAGATCATGGAGCTGGAGGGTCCCCCCTAATTCTTGGTACATCAAAGAGCATCTTTCCAGTTATTCCAACACAAGCTGAATCAGGAATACAGAAAAGGCAGTCTAATTAAAAAAAGTAAAGGTCACACTCTAGAGCATAATATAGACTTCGTTATGCCAATCCTTGCAAGGATGGCAGGGCTGGTAATGGAAAATGGAATATTGTTCAAAATGGCATCATCAGCTTTAGCTTTATATGTAACAGAAAAGCAGGATATTCTTTATTATATGGCCAGGGGATTAAGGAAAGTATGAAATTACTGTTTTCATAGAAAAGGTGGAAAAAGTGCCACTTCTCAACCAACTACACTTTCTTCATTGAAATTAAATAGACTTTTATTTAAAAAACAATAATCTTGATCTCATTCTAAATCAGGCAGAAAAGTGAAGTGCAGAAATGTAATGCAGCAATCCCCAAGTCAAACTTTTCCCAGATCTTTATGAAACCTGGCCTCTAAATTTTCAGCACCCTACTATATCTTGATGGAATCCATCAGTGGGTTCTAAATTTGGCAATGGAAAGTCTTCAATTCTCAGTGAATCCTGTGAGTGATATTCAATTCTAAAACAATTGAGGAAAATTACTTCACTTTCGAAGAATTCAGAGTTGAAGAAGAATAACTGAGCTGTGATTTGTGGCTTACTTGGTAGGCAGTGTGTTGTACTCCTTTTTCCCACTCCCATTTACCCTTTGCTAGAGAAAAAACAGAGGCACCATAGGTGTGCATGGCTAGAGCTCCCTGCACAAAAGCTAGGCTTCTGCAAAGCCTTGATCTGAGTTTAATTGAAACACTTGCCTCCATATATATTTCAGATACTTTTTGTAAGTTTTAGAACATATAAAAGCAGCTATTACCGCTTTGAACATTTCTAACTCAGAAAATAAAGGAATAAAAAGTTTCCTCTGTCCTATTTAAATTACATTAGGGTAGCTCTCTGTGGGGCTACCACAAAATCCTTTAGGCCCACTAGTCTCTTAGCTATGTTAAATTAATGAGGCACCTCAGCATTCACTCTTCTACAGATGAGTGTAGACTCTCCAGTCAGACACCTACAATTCACTAAATTGGAAACATTGACCTATGGAAGACACCATACAAACAATATTGCACTGGAATATAAAACACAGATAATATTTAGGGGAATTAAGAAGATGAGGTATAGGTTGAGTGGATTTTTCAATGTCAATAGGGATAGGCTTTAATGGACTCAGTGCAGTTCTCCTGACGACCTCTACCATTTTACTATCACCAGCAGGCAATGTTACGTTCTTCTTCATATAAACACCTCAAATACCCAAATTCCAAAAGTCCCCACTACAATGTGCTCCTGCTACTCCATACAATACTTCAACTAAGGCCAAGATACATTAACTATGATTATAAAAATATATATATTTCCATAATGACATTTTTTTCTCCACTGTTTTAACTCTTCCCTCGCAAAGCTGTGTTTATAATGAGATGGTGTGGTGTACTTTCCATTAAAAGCTCGGCAGGAGTTTCTGTAGTTTTTCTCATGTATTGCAAGTTCAATACTCTTTCTGCATTTGCTTCACAATAACCAGTCCATTTCCAAGTGATTAATTTTCTATTCTAAAACAAAGCATTCCTTTCCCCTCTCATTTTGCTGGTGTGGGTTTTTTGTTGGGCTTTTTTTTTTGTTTTTGTTTTTTTTTTTTTTCTTTACCAAAAGAAAAAAAATTCTTTTTCAATGACATCATGGTGTAAAATTTTCAAAGCAGGTTTTAGCGGGAGATATGCAGATTGCTTTGAAAAGTTACCCTCATAAATAACAACAAAGTACTGAATTATCAAGGCGGTAACTCAGTCAAGAGGTGCTGTAACCATTTATATTATATGACCTCAGCAGAACCTCTTGATTGAATTGCAGCCTTTCATTAAATCGGGCACTCTGTATTATTTTCTCTGAACTAGAGTAAATCAGAATGGCAAAGAGATTAGCCTCCAAGCCCATCTCTTTGTGATCTAGATGCATATAATTTTTAACCATTGCCTCGATTTTATTTTGTAACTTAAAAAGATTGTGAATAATCTTCTGTGTCAATAACTCCCATTCTCTCTGAGGTGGTACAGTTTGATGACATGACAAAAATACTACTGTGCAACCTAGTTACGTTTAGAAACTATAATGCTTGTAAAGGAGCAAGATCTCACTACTAAAGCCTATAGAAAAGGGGGGGGAAAGGGAGGAAGGGAAGAAACTAGACTCATAGCACTGCACATTCATTCACAGAAAGCTGGAAACCAGAAAGGACCATTAGCTCATCTAGGCTCATCTTCTATATATATTACTGAATATTCATTATTTCATCAACCAAAATCAAACCTTCTTCTGATTTATTTCTAACTACCATTTTACCAGAAGAGAAACAGCTGGCTTCTGAGTCAGGACATTCCATAAATATCTCCCTGCTTTTACTGGAAAGTTGTGTGTGTAGGGATGAGGGTGGAGGGAACCAGGGTACTTCTAACACTCTCTCTGTTCATCTCCAGCTGGCTTATACAATGCTGCCTCCATAATGTGAGAGACAACCTCCATACCAGTGGTTCTCAAACAAACCCATGATGACAACGTCAACATTTTTGAACTTTTTATGGAGTCTCACACAGCCAGTGCAGTGGGCCCACGGAAATCATTTCTCCAGAGGGTGCTTGGGAGGCAGCTGCATGTGCAGGGGTGAGGATTTAGAAAGGAAGCAGGAGAGCATCGCTCTGGATGTACAGTTTGTGTCTCACATGATTGAAGAGAATCCAGTTTTCCCCACGGTTCATATCATACCTTGGAAGAACACGACGCTTTCCTTATCTGCCCGTAATGTTTCGCAACGTGCTTTGGTTTTCCTTGTTGCTTGGAACTTCACCTCCTTTTCAAAGCCCCTACATTTAACTCGGTAAGAGAAAAGCTACAGTAAGTCCCTTTTCCTATTTTCTTATATTTGTGTAGCTGTTAGACATTTTGCAAAGGAGGGGAGTACCAGCCAGCCTTTCACAACAAAAGGGCTACTGTCACCGCGCCAGTCCCAGACATGGTGGAAACCAGCCCACAGGAAAAGGCCTGGCTCCAGTGTTAGGCCCCGGCCGAGTACAGTCACTGCATTCACTCAAATTGGCAACAGGTCTCAGTGTTCCTGGCTTTGAGCTGTGAACAAGGGTCGGGATTGAATAACCAATTATACAACCGCTGACTGAGTTTATCCAAGGTTTGCAAACTGCTATAATAGCCCAGTATTCACTGACTGTTTTATCCTTTTCCAGATATAGTGTCATATCTCCCCTTGTGCTCCATTTACATGTCACTTTATTACATACATCCATTAAAAAGGTTAATACAATGTCACAGTCAATACCTAAATGTTGCCATTCAGTATCCTTGCCTTGCTCCCTGGTACGTTTCACATAGGCACGTTGCTTTCTCTCCCTCTCCCCCACGCTCTCCAGCGCGCTCACTCGCTCGCTCACACACACGCGCGCGCTCACACACACACACACACACTCTTTCCTGCTGCAACTTAAATCAATTTGCTGTCAAGAATACAGAGCAGAGCATGAACCAAATGGTAGCCAAGAGTCAATAGAGTAAAAACTGCACACTCCCTAAAGTTGCCAGTCACGGTGAACATATTGTACTGCTAGGCACGGGAATAACCTTTAAAATGCTGAAAGTTCACATAATTACTTAAAATTGTAGACATTGTTGAGACTCCCCGAATCACCTGGGTCTCTTAAACTATCAGGAAAGTTCACTCACTAAGAAATTCTTCTCAGTGGTTTTTCTTACCTACGGATAAACGTTAAACATACCAAAAATTGTTCTTCTCTGATTTTTAACACTTCCCAGCTTGACCCCACCTATAACCCAGACGCGTAGGAGGCTGGAAAAGACTGGAAAGAAACAGAACCAAAATACCCTACATCTTCCTGGGAATGACCAATGGAGTTCTTGCTTAAAGTTGTTTTGGCTTTTTCTGGTGAAAGACTTATTTCCTCTGATCAAATTGATCACCTCTGTATAGAAGTTTGTTTCTGAGAACAGCAAGAAAAGGAAATGATTTAAAATCTTCTATTGGTTCACTTTTTGAGATAAAGAGATTCCTGCTTCCTACTGCTCTATTAACACAAAATAGTGTGAGAAACCAAAGACATAATTTAACCTTTTGATTCCATACTACAGAGCATACAAAAGCTGTCTGGTTCAGAGTGGAGGTATTTTATCAGTGGCCAGACCATACCTCCAGGCACACACTCTTGTGAAGAGCTGTACAATAGCAACATGAAATCACTGCTGTTTGCCTATATAGCATCACCGGGAGAAAAGGTACAACTTTTGAGTTGGGCAGTAGGGCAGGGGATCTCCAACAGCACCACAGTGAAGCCACATTCATTTTACAAATTACAGTCTGGTTCCTGATCACAAAGGCTGATTTTCATTTAAGTTTGTGGCTTTTTACAGTTAGGAATAAGGCAGTTCAGATTAAAAAACAAAACAAAACAAAACAAAAAAGAACAACAAACCCCTTTGATCCTGATAAGTGAAAAACATGAGGATATTTTTTATTTTCCCTCACTTTCCTGGGGCATGAAGACTTCATCTTTTTGTGCCAACTTATTAAAGCACAACAAACCCACACCTATTTCTCTGGCGTGTCTGACCATGCCAATGGTCAAGGACACAGGCAAAATGTTTTTAAAAAGACTGTTTTTGTGGAATGTCCTTGTTTATTTATAGATTATCACAGTCAAGAAATGTGCACAAATACTTGAATATCATCTAAACCAAGGGTTGTATCAACTCATCGTCACTATGTGAAGTCTGACTGCAACAATGGAAAACGGAAGATTTTCCCCAATATGCTCCAAATTCAAAGGAAGATGAAAGATACTGTCCAAGTAAACTGTACACTGGTCCTAAAGGGAACAAACCCATTCAGCCAAGAGAAAGTCATTCATCGTGGTAAGACACTCAAAACATGTTTTGGCTTGCTTTTTAAAAACCCTTCACACACGTCTTGGATGATCTGTATTTCTCTTCTGATGAGTGCTGAGGCTTCTAACACCAAGCACTGATCCTTACACACGCCATTGCATGTGATGGTTCCAAAGTGTGCTGCAAGGAGCTTAAATGATTTTATTTCCTCATTCCTTAGTTTGGGAAAAGTTAAACATATGTGAAGCATCGAGAGGCACCATTACAGGAGCACAACAGCCCTGACAGACTGAACAGAGAGACACTCCAATTTCACATCATTTCTTTTAATAAAAAATCAGAATCTTCGCGAAGCTCTGTTACTCAATGTAGGATTCTAAACAAGAAGATTATAGCCAAAACCTATTTCCAATGAATCACTTTCCTGTCTAAAAGCCTGTATGTAAAGTTCTTTCTTTCGTTCTTTTTTTTTTTATGTCATGCCTTTTGAAACAGACACAATGCAACTGCCCACTTTTGCATCATAAAAGATCTGTAGGCACCACATTGTTCAGCTATCAGTAATAGACTCTTGATTGAGTTGGACTCTGAATGACACATAGTAGCAGCAAATGATAAAAACAGAGACTGGAGAAAAACCCTCCCCTCCATTTACTCCTAAACCAATTATGTGCAAGCTACGTGCACCATGAAATTCTAATAGAAACAAATTATATTAGCACTGTTTATGAAAGCTATGGCAAGTCATTATCCAAAACTGTGAATTACCTCTGAAGAGGCAAGAAGAGTGGGACAGTTCTTCTGGCTAGAGAGGTTGCTATTTTTCCTTTTGTTTCCTTCTCTTGTTTAATTGTTCTACAGCTAAAAAAAAAAAGAGACTAAATTTTGCTGTAACAGTTTCTTACAACTTTGTAACCTGACTTTGCGCTAACCCAACTGAACCTGAAGAAAAGGAGTGAAGAGCAACAGTTAAGCCCCTGTTGGAAAAGGACATTCTCCAAACCCTGACTTCTTTTTCCTGCTCACTCAAGCACAAAAAGGAGAAAACGGGGCTGGAATTTCTACAACCAAAATCAAAACAACAAAACAGGACATGACACATCTTGGCAAGTTTACAGGCTTCCAGACAGAGAAGGATGCAAAATGGCATCATATTTGGACAAACGTTTGCAACAAAGAATGGCCTAACTTGAAAATACTGTCATTAAAAAAACCCCAAACATTCTTTTTTTTTTTTCTGTCAGGAAATTCTGAAAGTGAAAATTCCCACCTATCACCCCTTTTAATTCACAAATTAGCATCTTGCAAGTGTCTGCAGCTATGGTCACCACAAAAGACACTGACAGACACACTGTTCTGTAGGAGGACAGTTCAGTGTTACTTTAGCAACGTTAGGATCTCACGCATCAGAAGATGATGGTTCTGTACCTACAATAGTCTGTGATTCTGTATTTGAAAGAAACTGGTATTTCCTGAAAGATGTTGGGCCTCTCAAGTAAAACCGTCATATTACTGATTTGTGGAGGGTGTTTTCATTCCACTGTTAGGTGGCTTCTTGCAAACACTTCAGTTAAGTATAAATGCAGAAAGAGGACATAGTACAATGCTTACTGATTGCTAACTAGTATTTTTGTCTCGAACCTCAAACAATGAACAATTTAGATTTCATGAATTTGAACACTAATCTACAAATGTTACTACCCCAGTCTGTCCCACAGTCCACAGACCCTGAAAGAGTGATGAACACTCTAGTGAGTAATGGAAATATTTTGTTACACTAATAAAATACGAATATTAAAACCAATAGATTTAATTCCTTTTAAATTTAGTAACAAAATTTGACTGGTTAGTTTCCAACCTTCTCATCACTTTTCCTTCCAAGACCTCCTTATTTTGATCACATGATTTTCATTAATATTCCAAGTGAGATATTAATTAATATATAGCTATTCAATCCTTGACAGAAAAGAATAACAACTCAAGAGTTTGATTTACTGACTCCTTCAAACAGATTCTTAGGGGAACTAAAGAAGTTCAGAGATTAGAACAAATTTTGTCTTACGGAACTCGTGGTGACTCTGGAGTTCTAATTATAACTGTGCCTTTTGGTATTCATGCTACTTTCCCGCCCTCATGAAAAAAGAGAAGTACAGAGCAGCACATGTGAGGGCAAATTTTTCCTTCCATCAGTTCTGATGGGTAGATGCCCTAATACAGCACACTTTTATTTCTATTACAGTTCACTTCTTAGCCTAATGTTAGCAACAGCCAGTTTTAAGGTAGGTCCGGTAATTCTAGCTTGCTAATTGGTTATATCAGAATCGTATTATTATTGTACTCAAGAATCGGAATGCTACTGCTTTCATCAATCTTTGTTTAAAAAAACAAAGATATGAATTTCCACCTCTTCAATTTTGAGACCGCAGCGAAGTGCTGAATTGCCAGTGGTTGGTAGATAGCTTCCATTTCAAACACATATTTATCTGTGTTAGCTGCAAAATGATAGGCCTGTACAGAAGTAAAGATTCACTTGTTTCATGTTCCTAATCTTCTGCTGAATATCCCTTCATAAGGACTGTAAAAGGCTGGATTTATTTGAATTTCAGTTGTGATGTCATACAGATTTAAGAGCATTCCTAAGTACACAAATTACAGGGAAATCTTTGAAAACTTTTCTCTCTGCAATAGGTACAATGAAACAGCCAGGAACGGGGAAGCTTAAGAGAAACGTAACTTAAAATCTATCAGACTATTAACATTTTAACTACTCTCAGTCATATTCGTGTTGTTCCATTTTCAAGTTATTTTCCCTTTACAAGAAACATAAACACAAGTTTCTTTGATATTTTAAACCCTGACTTCGAGACTGTTTTAACCTCCCTCCGTCCAAGTGTTAACTGACTAATAGCTCTGCAGCTGTGGAAGAAAACATCTCTCATCTCCCCCATGGTCTGGCGCCTTCCATTTATGGTTAGAATGATTTCATTATATTTTACCACTGCTGGCTGCCATATTTTTCCCCTAGCTCTCTCCCCAGCCCACTGCTAACTGTTATAAACCTTAGAAAGGATTTGGGAAGCTATCACTCAGAGCACCACTGAGGAAGAGCCAATCACCAAGGCAAGGGAAGCCTTCTTACCTAAACAAACCATTATCGGCTCATCTCATGTCTTTGTACTCTTTTTTGCTATTACCTCATGGGATTAACTTTTATCTCTAATCTCTGCTCTGGCCAACTGTCAGGGAGACTAAAAGCTGCCTGTCTTTTAATCTGTGTGTAATAATACTGCTGTTACTAACAGATAACTGTGAAACAACATGGAGGGAAGGAAAACACACAAATACACAAGGGCTGATTGTTAAAAACTGCTGTGCTAGCTCCTACCTGAAAAGAGAGCAAGATCACGCGTGGTGTCCATATTGCATTGCCTTCATTTTTCTCTTTCATGTTCTCCTTTTCAATCCAGACCCCACTGAAGTGCTTTAATTTGAGGGATCTATTCTTATTAACCAGTTTATCTGCTGAGCAAGTTTCTAGGACTCTGAGAAAATCCTCACTTACTTGTTACTTTCCATTGAACAAACAAAACTATCACGATAGGGAATAAAAATTAAAAAAAAAAAAAAAAAAAAAAAAAAAAAAAAATAAAAAAAATTCCTGGCTCTAACATAAAAGGAGGGATCAAAAGCTTCTAAAAAACCAACATTTTAAAAATCGCCTCTGACCAAACAAATCTCTTACTGGGTGGCATGTTTACCAGGCAGTCAGGCTTTACTCGACTTGAAGTTAATTCTTTTATAAGCTCCCCCCACTACTACATTACACCCTGTTTGGTAAAACAAGGTTAGGACTGAAAGAAAAACAAAGACTACTTAATTATGGCCAGGTGTATAAGGAATCAGTACTCGCAGAATACGGGGTCTTGTGGGGTTAGAGCAGGGAGGCAAATCCTCATAAAAACTGCTCTTGGAGGGGTGTTGGTGGCATTTATTTTTATTATTTCTTTTTTTCAGATTTTATTAAAAGCTTATTAAAGTCAAAGACAGGCCCTTTGATTTAAATCTAGTCCTTGAAAGAGTCTGAAAATCAACAGGGGAGAGGAATAAAGGAGGCATACCAAAAAAGCCTCAGCAGGAGAATTATGGATACAGTATTTTAAGGAAGTGGTTGTCAGGACAGAAAGGATACGAGTCTTCTATGCAATAGCAACAGCAATTAAACTGAGAGTGTTAGTGATAAATGTATTTTAACTGTTGCACTATTTAACTCCTAGGATTCCAGCTCAGGATCTTACTATACCTCTAAAATCTTATAAAGCAAAACGATACACTCCAATCACTCTCCTGGTATGAAAACTTAAGAATTAGGTCTTGCTCCTTACCTTGAATAATCAGCAAACTCAGACTTAGGGAAGCTGGGAGGCGTAAACCAGCACATGTCAAAATTCCCTCCTGGCAGGTCCAAGACAATTACTTTGTGGGCTGTTACTCTGAAGGTCCCAATTAGAACTGATCAGGCAGTTTAGTATAGTGCTTTTCATCATTACATCTCAGTGCTTTACAAAAGAGGTCATTATCATTACAGTAGTAGTATTGAAGCTGCCTAGTCTATGGGTATATGGCTGAAGTAAGATTTGTGGGGAAAAGCAGAGAACTTCATTAGATCAGCTGATACGGACAATGTTTGCTCGCCCCTGTCAAATCCGATGATGACTTTGTACATCCTAATGGCTGTGTAATTTTCCAGCTTCAGTTGGAAAGACATCTTTATTCCCAAGCAGAGGAAGATAAGGTAGAAAAAGAAATGACTTGCCCAAGGTCACCCAAGAAGGCCCAGTGGCAGAGACAAGGTCTTTTATTCTAAAGCTGAGCCAGGTGCCAAAACAATCAGGGTTTTCTGTCACTCTCTACACCTGCTTGACCTGCACCTGGAAATGAATGAGAAGCCAATGAAGGTGTCAAAAAGCAGGTTCAGAGTGTCCCCTGTGGCTAATGTCACCCATAAGAAATCAGAAGGACATTCTGCAGGAGTGATTATCTTCTTTGTAGTGTCTAAATATCAGCCCTTTGCAAAATGTGTTGTAATAATCTCAGTTACAAATCACAGTGACAAGGATTACAGTGGTAGGGTCCAGAAATGAAAGGCAGGGCTGCAACCTTCCAGCCAAGCACAAACAAGCAAAGGGAATTTTTAGCTACAAAAGACACCCGAAACTCCATGAATAGATGACAGATCAGAGACAGTCCCTGTCATGAATTTCTTGGCAAAGGAGAGAAAAAGACCATCATGAATGAGGGAGGGGTAATGGAATCACCCTTCATCACACCTAAATGCTTTCCTAATGTCTGACACTACTGGGATTTGTTCTTAATTCCATATGGTACTTAACCAAAGGCAAACATGTCGCAGAAGCCAGAGCTAGCTGTCCTTTCACTGGAACTCAAGCTCTCTCTTACTCAAATCATCAGTCCTGATGATTTTGAACTCCAATGAAGAAAAGCAGGAAAACTACAATGAATTTTCCCATCCATCAATAGGCTGATGAACACTGTCTGCATATTGTGGTCTTTATCACACACTACCTATCTCCAGATGGCTTCCCAGGAATTTTGAATAGATAACAACGAGGAAATTCATGGCCTCTCTTGCAAATGAACAAGTGACCACAACTGTCTGGGATTATTTAGAAGAGAAAATAGAGGAGGACCCAAGAGCGATAACATCCACCTCAGAAGGGATCACAGATGATTTAACAATGTTTGCTGCTCAAGTATCAAAGGCTGCTGCTATGTTCTAAACATGGACTAGGCTGGTAAAAATATTCTCAAAAAGCAAGACAAAGAACATTACCTCTCATCCCACTTCTTGATACTAAACTAATAGGGACAAGAAATTTCAGGTAACCAAACTGCTCAAAAGCTTGTCCCTTCCACCTGCTTCACCCAACAACATGAAGTCTTTAGAGTTGCTCATCTCATTCTAATATGCTTATACTCAACCCCAAAACACAGGATCTTTGCAAGTATTACAATACTTACTCCTCAACTCAGCTCTGAAAATGAAAAGAAACCACTATATTCAGTCACTACCACCTTTGAAATTCTTCTTCATACAACTGTGATTGTTGGTCCCCCATTTCGTTTCATTTCACTTCACTTCACCAGAGTAAAAATCTACATCTGTTCTACATTTAAGAGACAACAGTCACAGTTTTTCAGACTGCCAGCACCAAAAACTAACAACCAACTTCTAATCAGTGACAGAGATGTGCCTACACTTGCTGCCCACTCCCACTAAAATAAGGAATCGGGGACACGAACACTAGCTTTGACCCAAGTGCCCAGATTAGAAACCTCCTACTTCCCCCCCCCCCC
>JAAGNO010004945.1:11797-35575 GCA_033439905.1 Ceryle rudis
TCTCCCAAGCCTGTTTATTAAACTCTCTCCTTTCTTTCACAGTAAGCAACCCCCCCCCCCCTCCCCCCCGGCACGTTGGAGATTTCAATCCTGTTGTACCAAATCACAATTATTGAAACGGTAAAAATGGTTTGCTGAAAACTTCTCAGAAACAGCCTGGTGAGGGTGATTATCTGAGGATCTTAAGTGAGGCTTTAATAAGGTTCTACTGTATACGGTACATCTAAAAAAAAGCCCACTAAAAATAACAATGAGAGGAGATGATTGTAGAGGATCTCACTCTCTAAGCATCATTTCTAGCTTGTGCCCACATGACTCCAGCAAAGATATCTCGTCAGGCCACAAGGGCTTGACAGGCCTAATCAATAGCTGTTATTTTTTCACAAGTGCCAACAAAAGTAAAACATAATTTATGCCACACAAGATGCTGAAAATAATTTATACTAATTAGACTGCCTAAAATTCCCCTTCTGTGCTTATGTTTGTGATTGCTTTTAACTTCACAAACTTCGACTGTCCACACTAAATGCTTAGCCTCCAAGCTAGAGAAAAAATGAAAACACAGGAGTATCAAGGGCAATATTACTTTCTTGCTATCTGACAGTTTAAGCTGCCATTTCGAAGCACAATTTGCATTGGATTTAGAGTCTAACTTCTTCAACTGCTTTATAAAGGATGACTCTACTACACAAGAACACAAAACTTTGTCAAGTGAGGATTAAATGAGTACAGACCTCTTTCAGTCTTGTCTTCAGAGAAGTCAGAAAGCTGTGACACACTTCGATACCTCAGACTTATTTGTAATATGTATTTTAATATTTTATATTCTTATTAATCTCTGGGACTTGTAACAGCCCTTTGGAAGCACACACAGGAAATTTTACGGTTTGTGGACTTTTTTCTCTTCATAACTGCATACAAATATTACATAGCATTACAGCATTGCAAGGGCCTTCTGGTCATCAGGTGTGTCCCTCTGACACTACAGTCAACATGTCATGTGATGCTTTTCATTAACTTACAGACTTCTTCAAAACCAGGATTTTTCCCTCCAACATGCTGATCCAGAAACCCACTGTTCTAATTATTAAAAAGCTTCTAATTTCCAGATTACTTTTATTCATAGCTGGTCTTTCTTGTTTTAGGGCCACTGCCATGTCCAGCAAAAACTGATGCTTGCCTATGTCTCCTAAAAGCAGGCAGAATTTGGGACAATGTTTCCTAATTTTTAAGTTACTCCAGGGATGAATTTGGCTTACTGGATGACCAATAGTTGAGACCACAGACAGAATTTGTCCTATATTTGCTTCAGGGCACACCTTCCTGTAGCCGACAAACACCTCTTCCTGAAATTAAGCTCACCAGACATGTTATTTTCCCTTACACAGGGAACATGTAGAAAAAAAAAGATGATGCAGCAATTGAAAGTTATTAATAAAGGGAAGACTCATCTAAGTAACAAAACCTTTCAGAATAAGCCTTCCACTGCCATTTGTCTTCTAAACTATAAAATGTAGTTTCATGAACTGCATCACTACCAATAACTATTCATGTTATCAGGGTAAAAGGTTAGTTTCCAGTCTCTGTCCTCTTTGGAGAACTTTGGATCTGGTGTACAGCTGTCTAACAATGTATAGGCAGTTATGTAGAGCATTTGTTTTCATCCAGTATTTTTTACGGTGGTAGCACAAAGATAAGGTTGGATGCTTTCCCAAAACAAATGAAGATGCATTCCAGATCCTAAACCACAAGGTATAAGCTACAAAAGAAACATACAGGGCTGCCAGGCCAAAGCTGTTAGCAGGGGATCAGACAGGTACTAGGAATCTGTTGGGGGAAGGTGGGACAACTAGTAAAATGTTCTGCATACAAGGATGAAGGGCAAGCAAAACTAAGGTGCAGTGAACTGAGGATGGAAGAAAGGTGGTCGCTAGGTTTTTATGACAAGTCCCTATTTCTGTAGCACTTTCACATAATTCCATTGCAACCAAGCAGAAATATGCCCAGTAAATAGTACGGTTATCTGAGGCTTCTTCATTCTTCCTTTTCTTTAGTGCTCCAATCTAGGCTCAGGTCCTACAGAACTTAGACTCAGTTCCATGTGATCTGTCAGCAGAAACATTTCAGAGTGAGCTTGCCCAATCTTAAGACACTCTTGGAGAGGAAGCTATTTGCTCCATAGCAGAATGAAAGGGAGAAACAGCAAATCAGCTAATACAGAGAACTAGAGAGTTTTGCTCAAGCATTATCTTAAGCCATGAACTAACCTGGCAGGATATATGCACCTCAAATTTGGAATTTAAATAGACCAAATGCCTGATGACCATCCCATGACTGCACAGCACAGCTCAACTGGAACAATCTGCATCTGAAAAAACCTGAGCGGCAGAAATAAATTTTCACACAGAAAATGTTGCTACCTCTGGCTTTCATCTAATATGAGGTTATGCTCTTAGGACACAAGCAGCAACAAAATCAATGCACAGTCTAATGCAGAAGCTTTTTACCATTCCCTCCTAAATTCATTCACTTTCAAAAGGGTTCACGCTGTTCTTCCGTCCAAAATTTGCATACACACTTTCAACAGTTTATTAATATTTAATACCAGGAGTAAGGAAAGTAGAAGTACGATAAATAATGCTAATCTGTACTTCTATTCCAAGATTAAAAGTTTTAATAAATGTGACACACCCAACCCTTGCAGTGCTGTAATAACCATCCCATGTGCACAGAAGGGAAAAATGTTTGGTTTCTTTTATTGAAGAAACATTTTCTTTTTTATCTTTCCTCATAAACTGAGACTTTAATGGGCTTCACTATGTATATGTCTATCCATATGGAAAAAACTTTCTACTCTTACAATGATGTCAAAATTCAAGCAGAACAAACAGAGCATATTGCTTTGAACAAGGAAGCATTTTACAAAAAAAAACCCCAAACAAAACAAAACAAAGAAATAATTATGACTGAAAATATTCTTTTGTGGCTTTGTGGAATGACTTTGTAATGGAGTAAAAAACTCTTAGATATAGACAGGCAGGTGATAATTGAACTCACCTATCAGGAATGGGTTGAGTATTCATTCAGTTCCCACCCAAACACTGAATCCTCTGTCAGAATTTCTTGCTCTTTGTCAGCTCCATTAAATACAATTAGCTGAGTGATAGACTCTTGTACAGGAGCTGAGTGGCATTATTAACACAGAACTCTGAAGAATTCTTGCATCCATACCCCACTGTGCTGACTTTGCCAAAGTCACTGTTAGAATCACAGGTTAATTTACCCATGGAGAAAATTAACTTTCAAAAGATCCAAGAAAGAAAATCGTATTTACAAATGTGCCAGCTTCAATTTCAAGGTCTACAAGATTGCAGAAAAATATAATAAAACCAAAGGATCAGTTTTTCTGTTCTTTCAACACAGACAGCAAATCAAATCTTCCAGATCTAGACAGTGCTACAGATATGTATGAGAAAGAAAATGAGAAAGATAACCACGTACACTGAAGAACAGGTAAGAATCATCAAATGCACTACCCTATTAAAGCAAACAAAACCATGTTTAAAGCAATGCTAATGTTACTTTGGTGCTTACACACAAACCATCAAAAGTTTGCAAATTTAAACTTGACACATGGGCCTTAATCTGTTTTATAAACACAAACAGCAAAATTTGTAGAGGGCATACATCCTGAGTACACCTTTTAATTTTGCATATGGATTTCAACATCAGCTTTTCACTTCCTTGTCCAGGTTGTTGGGCACTACAACTTTATTTCTACTGACAAGGCATTACAAAGTAAAACACTGCAACTGTGAAGCTACCCAAAGAATCTAGAAACTTTTATGGCCAAGAATAATATTCAGGAGTATATGTGCTAAGCTAAAAATGATAAAGTCATATGTTTTGGACACAAAGTCATTCCTTTCAAGGAATAGGTTGAATTTCCTCTAACACCAAACAATGCATATATACCTGTGAAGGTGCATTAGGCATTTATTTAATTATCTTCTCTTCCCTTCCGTTTTCATTCTTTGGAAAATCTTCCTGCTCATCTCTAGTTATTAGATAATACCAGAGTCAAAAGATAACCAATTTGAATATAGCAAATCTATTGTTTTCAAAATTAAACTCAATCCAACAAAGTCCGTCTTTTAACATAGCAGCTAAAATAGGGATATTGTGTAACTCCCAAGTTAATACAGCTCAGCTTTTAATTCTTCAGCATTATCTACACCATATGAAAATAGCTACCACCAACTCTTCATACCACTGAGTATATGTAGCCCTAATTCAGAAATTCATTTAGTATGTGCTTAATTTAAAATATTTGCTTAAATCCACCTCTGTAAAGATAGGCCTAAGTGCCTCCAGTTTGATTTTTATGCTAAGCTAATACTGTCATAAAAAGTGTTGTTTTTTTCTTTAAAAACAAAAACATCCGTCAAACCTGGTTATTACAAAAGCGGTGTGAAAAGCACTATCCTAGTATTTTAAGAAGTGCCTCTTCTAAAAATGTTGCATATTTGTCAAGGATTTGGGTAATTTAAATAAACTCTCTTCAAAAAGCTAAATCTTAATTTACAGAAATAAAAACTAAAATGACAAGGAGAGAGAAATTATATGAACAGGTTTTCCAGCTCATCTTGTTAGGAAGTGGGGCAAATTTTCTTTTTTTTAAGTGCTTCATACTGTTGACTCCTAATGGGACTACAGGAGTCAACAAGAACAAAATTGGTATGTGCTACTTATCCCCATAATTCCATAGTTCAACTCTTGCTTCATTAACCAAATAAACCAGAGAAAGGCATTTTATAAGAAAAAAGTGATCCACAACTGAAATTTAAGTCTGGTATTAAAGGATTCAAAATGCATTATTGTCTTAACTCTTCTCACTTTGATTCCAACCACACCAAAGACAGAAATAGGCTTTGTTTCTTGTCACCTCTCACAAAAACTTGGTTAATTAGTGTAGCAAGGAGCAATGTCCCCGGTACGCACGTGACAATATAGACCCACACACTAATTCACTCTGCCCTGTTCTAACAGTTAGGTGTAGGCCCAAGCTGCTAGGTTCAAATCTGTATCTGGAAATGTACTGTGTTGGCTAGAGGTTGAGGTGATCCAAATTCAGGTCCTCACTCTGCTCTGTCCCCCAGTTCACTTTTATGATCAGACTACCTGTAGTCTGTGGTCTCTGAAGCAAGAAATGCTTTTATAGCTTGCCGATACAAAATTTAGCACACACGATCCCAGTCTGAGTTTGCACCTCACAGGGTTACTGGACCCAGCATTATATAAAAATACTGACAATACTGGGCTTACGTATCAGTCGTGTCTTCCACAAGAAGGAATCTTGTAGACATAAAACACTTCAGTAGTCCAGAACATATGCCATTACTGGCTAATCAGTAAAGTGCCACAACCACTTTTCTAGAACAGTGCTGATTTGAAAAAATTTTTTTTTTTAATAGATGTTTAAAAATATTAGTCTTGTTTGTTTTTCTAATGTGACACACAGCATTGCACTTTGCATGGAAGAAATACTAAAGAACTATTAGAACGTTAACATTTGAACATTTAAATCACGAGACACCAATTTTAAGGTAAAGTAGATACTCTGGTTCTGAGTTGCACTGAAAGTTGAAATGGCTTTATTATGCCCATCAGACTCATCTGAAAACCAGACATAGCCTTTTAAATCATTAACCCTTTTCAAAAAACTTAATCAACATCACTTTAGTTTGCTTTTTTTTCCTTGCTTCTGAGGTTCTAGGTGGGGTTTTTGGGCATTCTGTTTTGTTTTTTCTCTGAGGGTGAAAACAAGCTATTTGCATTACATTCTTTGTGTTTTCAGGTGGAAATATTACTCTGCTGCAAATTGATGATGAGTCTTTCTGTGCCTGCTTGCAGCAGCACTATGTCAACACCATCCCACAACATGCACGCGTCTGCACAACAGTGCCGGGAGAACGTAGGGCTTTATAAGCTGTGCTGATGATTTAGTGTTCAAACAAGGGAACAGTCTTTCAGGAAAACCAGCACTGTCCAATTTTCTTTCCCAGAATTGCGTGAAAAGCAAAGGTGGCCATTCAACCTGGGGGCTCCAGTGCTTCCAGTATGGGCAGGATCATGTGCATCAGACCTGGAAGTTTCGCTAGTGGCAGATGCTGGTCGAAGAATGTATGAGCCTCACCACATACACCATTAGGACTTTCTGCACTGCACAGATAGACAGAGACCAAACAGAACACAAATTCTCAAGAAAAATCAAAATGAAATATTGAATGACCTGTGACACACCACTGGATTAAAATTTACTTGTCCTGAAATTCTGGAAAAAGGTTCTCTTTGGCATCTGAGTTGCAGAAATGGTGTTTAACTAATACACAAACAGGAAGGAAAATATTCTAGAAACTGAGAAGTGAGTGCTACCAAGAACAGCATAATTGAATAGTCTGAAGCTGTCTGATATACAGTCTGAGCATAACCACATTGAAGGAAACCTTGCAAGCCATCAAACAGCTACCTGTACCAAGCGGCACACCAAATCCTTTTAACTAAAGATCATTCAGGCTGAATCCTGTCAAAGCAAAATAAGCCCATATTGTTCACAACTAAAATTACACACTACCATTCCTATTCAAAGCTTTCTTGCTCAATGGCTTGCATTATTTGCATTTATGTATTTTTTTCAAAGTGCATTTGTCCAGAAATTGCCTCAGAACTCTATTGGCTGGAACTGGCCAGGTTTGAAAATTTATGCCGAACATTATTTTTACTATTCACATTATGCCCTAGCATCACCCCTCAAATCTCTCCCCCTCACCAAACAAGAACTTCCCCACAGCAGACTTTACACAAGTATAACACAATTACTCCATAAGCTATGCACTGGCTGAAGGCTCTACGTCCGCTGAAGAGAAGATGCTTTCAAAGAGGGGAAAATAAACTTTCAAAGGTTTAGATTACATTGGAGCCCTTCAAGCAACACAAGAGAGTTTTAGCAGGAGATGAATTCTGGGCTTCTGATCCAAAGTTCACTGACTTCCATTGACTTCAGTAGGCTCAGACAATCACTAAAAATAACTTTGTAAATTTGGTTTTGCTGAATTCTTTGAAGTGTTAAAGAAGTAAATTCTCCTCTTTATTCACTCAGAAGAACTGACCTAACACCACTGTAATTTCAGGCACCGAGCATCTTTGCAGGAGAGCAACTATGGGGAGGACACAATGCAGTATCCCTAGTTCAATTTCTTCCTTCTCTCTTCTGACAAGTTTGCCAACAAATGTGCCAAATAGGCTGGATTGTTAATGTTTTATTTAATATGGCTGTTTCTTCTAGAGCCATGAGCCGGCATAATGCCATCTTTCAATGGGATACAGTCAGTCTACAGCTCATTGACTCTATAAGAAAATACAAAACCAACCAAACACAAACAAACCAACCTCCTAAAAATCACCACTATTATAAAAAAATAAAAGAAAGGATCCAAAGAAAGCCAATGCGGCCAGCTTCCTATGCCCTCTGGTAACTCAAGGACAGGTCTATTTAATCTTCTGTGGTTCTTTTAAACCTATGAATAGTCAACAAATTAGCTGAAGTCACCTATCAGAGAAGATGAGACAGTATTTTTCACATTCACACATATACTGAAAAATAAGAAAAAAATTTGTATTCTCAACTATTTATTTTCTATGAAGCAGTCTCAACATGTCCCTCAAATATTAACTTTGCATCACAACCTCCACGGAAAGGTAGGGCTGGGGAAGAAGAAAGCCTAGGAATCCAACCCAAAAGTGAGATGCTCTAGCACTCGTGGCGAGTCTGGAGATAGAAGCATTAGCTGCAGCGCTCTGGTTTCTGAAGCACTGCCAGCATAGCCTTTGGCTTTAAGGAGGTTGGGTGACTGTGTCCTGCAACTGCTGTCAGACATGTGGGAGAAGTTGTACCATGTTGAGTTTGCCTTGCAGGCGCAACTTGAAAGTCAAACTGCCTGCATCGTAGTATCTTCTCATCGTATCACAATGAAATGTCATGGCACAATGCGTTACGCCCGCTTTGAAAATGCTTCAAGATCTTTCATTGGCCAAGATTATTTAGTCTGCCTGATACAATCTGTGTTAGCCGTGCATACGTAGGGCAAATTTAAAGTTTAGAACTACAGTTATGATACATATTGGTTGGCTGGACGGGGAGAAGTGTGTTTAGGCTATTTACTTTAGACTCTGTGTGTCTAAGCTGGTTTCAAGGTGGTTAAGGTTTTTTTCCCACGGAGCTGATGAAGTGGGACAGCTGTTGTCAGAGCTTGAATTATCCCACCTAACATTATAAATATCCTTCTTAAAATATTGAAGGAAAATAGTAAGTCAGAATTTTTCCATGAAGTATCTTCATCTTCTAATACAGACTTCTATGCTTCAGGAAAGGCATTAAATGGCTTCTCCTGAACCACAGAAGCCATTACCAATAATTTAATTCAATCTAATGGAAGTGGAGAAAAAGAGAGAAGGTACAGGACAGGGGCAGTTCTACAGAAAGGAACTTAGGTCTAGAAAAAGGTTCACGACTAACTTTTTTTATTTGCCGTTAAATTTCTTTCAGCTAAGTCGAAGAAAGCAGGGAAGGGGTTCTGACTAGATAGTTTGCAAACTGTTACACAGTTCTGGGAATACAATCACAGTAAATTTCCTTTATTTTACTGTTTATAATTCCTGTATTTCACAGTTGCGCATGAGCCTTCTTGTCTGCATGAGTTTTCCTTCTACTGACACTCCTCAAGAGCACCAGTGGAGATCTCTAATGAGGGCACTTAACTAAGCCTCCTAAGACTGTTCCAGCCACACTCCTTACAGTTGTAAGAACATCAAAATGTTCTCAGAATGTTCAATGTACACTTTTAAAAACAAAGACGTGACAGTTGTAAAAAGTACCAAGGAAATAATTTATACAAGGGAACTAAACTAATCAACCGGTTTGCTAGCAGGAAAAAAAATATGAACTGAATAATGTGCATTACAGAAGAGTAGCGTTAATTCTAAAAAGCATAAACTCTATGATCATGTGGTTGACTTGCCAGGATATCAGCTTGTATTAGTATGACACAGCAGCCTCAAATAGTTATCAGGACACACCCCTGGAGCCGCCATGGACCTTGGCCAAATTAAAAAAATCTAAACACCTCCTGGTAAGAGAGACTGTAAAATGAGCTTGCAGAACACTGGCCACTCATTGGTAACTGCCTGTACACTCACTCTTACTCCACAATGTACATGCTAACTTAACAATGGATGGCAGAAGACAACGCTACATCAGTTTACAATAGGCAAAGACAAATCATGCAGGGCAGAACTAGAAGTAGCTAAGTTGCAAATTCTTATCTTTAGTTTACCTTATGAAAACTTGCTGATGACCATGCTCTGAATCTGCAGAAAAACGCAGTAATTACACATAAAACTTGCTTTAAAGTGGTTTTGTTCAACACTGCTGCACTTCTAGCTTAGCATAAAGGTGTCTTAATTGTTTTAACTTTAGATTAAGTACTTCTCTCACTGAAAAATATCTTATGGGTGAGTCCAGAGCTTCTGGCTGTGGAAAAAGATGGGATAGAAATGAGGTGGAAGAGAAGTCACTTACAATTACATATTTTGTGGCTTCATCATGACTTGAAAATAAAATCCTCTTAAAAAGACAATACCCAAAGTAAAAATCCATTTCTTCTTTGTCACTTCAAGCGGTCAGAAAATGTTAAGATTTTGAAAATCCTAAAGCAAAATTTTGAAGAAAATATTACAAATGTTACAAACAAATATTACCCTCACTAGTGAGCATTATGTGAGGTGAGCTATCTTTTTTATACTGCTACTCTTATAGTTAGTGGTAAAGAAAACAGAAAATAAGCATAGTCTCTGGCTCAATGAGTTTAAAACATAGCATGTTTAGTGTAAATGTTGGGCTTTGTCATCTTGTCCTCCACAGAAAAGCAGAAACAGGCATCAGTTTACGTTAGCTTCTCCCAGGAACAGAAACACACACACACAGAGAAATAGACGGTCTTAATCTTAGCTCTGTTGACTTTGTCCGTGACAGCCCACCAATGCCACATAAATGAGCTTATCTCCTGTGTTTTTCTGAAAGCGCTGAAAAAATGTCATCTTCCATGACCTAGATGGAATCAGAAAAATCTAGACACATGACCACTGACAAGCAGTCCACCTGGACAGGAGAGAAATATTTAACTGTATCATCAACAGTAGATCAAGGAAGTTTTGTTCAAAGGTACCAAAACAACCACTTTATTATGGAAAGCAAAAAACCCACTTCTTTTCTCCTGTTGGAAGCAAATCACATCGGTACCACTGAAAACAGGTGCAGCTATGTGAATGGGATTACTTTGAGGTATATCTATCAAAGACAGTTGGCAGTAGTTAGCAGGACACAGAATTTTTTGCTTATTTACTTGGAGAAGTTTTATCAATTTAAGCAATACATTTACCATTCTAGTTTTGAATGCAAATGAATATTTTTTCAGCTCAGCTTATAGTCTTTCCTAGACAACAAACTAAACTGAAAATGTCACTCTTCCACCACACTAAGAGCAAACACACAGTGGGTTGTGGCGATATACTGATAATTTTAACCTTGCACGTTGCATTTTTTGAATATAAGAACATCGGAATCGTAGTTTACTACATACTGAGGTTAGACAAGCCGTAAGAATGGTCAAGAACTGCATTTAATATCTCATCTAAGAGAAACTGCTGCTTAATTAAAAGCCTAGCAATATTCTGTGCTATACTGGCATTGCAGTGCGCTTTACATAGTCATGTCCTGTTGATACCAAATTTTCACTATTATTTTTGCTATTACTGTTGCTTTTCTCGCATGCCTTGGAGATGCTTATTCATGCTCATCAAATCTAGTTAATGGATGTTAATGAGCTCTTTCAAGAATACAAGTGGTAAGATTGAAAACAAGGTAAAGAAGAAAGGGGAAACAAGATATGGAACTGCAAGGTGAAAACTAAAAGAAAAGAGGAATAACTAAGCAGAGCCTGTTTTTCCTCACGTTACACATTTTTTTTCTGTCAGTAGTGAAAAAAAGCGATGCAGCAATCTTTCTTCTCCTCTCAAAAAACAGACTTCAGGTAATTCTTCCTCTACTTACTCCAATCACACAAGAAAGAAACAAATGGATGGATAAATGCTCTGAAGTATTACAGGTCCCTTGAGTTCTTGGCCGCTAAAGGGCCTCCTTGGCTCGTCCCTGAGGACGGGGACAGGTTTTACGAATTCAGCAGCATGAAAAGTTGTGTGCCTGCAGACTCCTCCTGAGCCAAGCCTGAGCATTCCACAACCCCCACCCTTCGTCTGTGTGCTCTGTCTATCTTCTGGGAGATAATAGCATATGTAGATATCTCTTACACCTTTGGATTGTCAAACATAAATCAGTGGGCCAAAACTACTAAATGCAAAGTCAAAGAAATTTAAATATTGACTCAAGTTGCAAAATTCAGATTTTGAATACCCCTAAATTCAGGTTTGTAGGGTCAAGAGTTTAGGTTCGGTCCCTCACCCAGCAGGAAGCCAGCTGAAAAATGTGCTTACCTGTTAACTCCCAGAATCATTAGTGTGAATTGACAAGTTTTTACTACATACAGATAAGATTAATGGAATCTTTCAAGTTGCACAAAACCCTCAAAGGTTTGGAAGTACCTTTTAATTTGAGTAAGCCTAAAAGACACACATTTTGTACGTTGAAGACACTGAGCTCTGACAGTCTCACTTGCTTCAATTTTACACATAATTTCACTGATGTCACTGGAATTACCTGTCTTTTCCAATGGTGTCATACCAAAGGAGATTCAAGCTACGTGTCTTGCAAAAGAGAAAACAAGAAAAATACGTGTAAATTAGCCTTTGCAGCATTAAGTTAACCAACAGCTAATTTTAAGAAATGCTGTACCTTTAACAGTATTCAGTGTATTCATCAAGGAGATGGTGGCAGCTTGTTGCAGAAGCCATGAGTCAAACATCAGTTCTGGTGTGAGAGGCAGTGTGGATGAGATCATAGAATGGTTTGGCTTGGAAATGACCTTTAAAGGTCATCTTGTCCAACCTCCCTGCAGCGAGCAGGGACATCTTTAACTAAATCAGGCTGCTCTGAGCCCCGTCCAACCTGACCTTGAATGTTTCCAGGTATGAGGCATCTTCTCTTGGCAACCTGTTCCAGTGTCTTACCACCCCCATTGTAAAAAATTTCTTCCTCATATCTAGTCCGAATATATCCTCCTATAGTTTAAAAGCATTACCCCTTGTCCTCTCACGACAGACCCTGATAAAAACTGTTCCCATCTTTCTTACAGGCTCCTTTAAGTACTGAAAGGCCACAATAAGGTCTCCCTGGAGCCTCCTCCAGGCTGAGCAACCCCTACTCTCTAAGCCTTTCTTCACAGATGTGGAGATAGAAGGAGTAACGAAGCAGCAGTCCACCTCAGGAACCATAAGCATGTCCTGCTTCAAAGCTCAGTTGTTTTTTTTCAAACAACTAGAGGCATCTTGCAAAGCAGAAACTAAACCTATATTGATAAATCCTTGTAAGCCAGAACATTTGACAATTCATCTTCCAGCAGGGCCTGATGCTGTTTTAAATGATGAAGTATCCCATAGACTATAATACCAGTACATAAAAGGTGGCTACCAAGAAGATGGAGAGTCCCTCTTTGAAAGGAGTTGCACAGAAAAGACAAGGGGTAATGGGTACAAGTTACTCCTGGGAAGATTCTGATTGGGCTCCAGAAGAAAATTTTTCACCCTGAGAACCATTAGACATTGGAATAATCTCCCAAGGGAAGTGCTGGATTCCCATACACTAGACAGTTTTAAGACTCAGCTTCACCGGGTGCTAGGCCAGCTCATTTAAATGATATATATACAGTTTACCTTAAAAGGTTGGACTGGATGATCCTTGAGGTCCCTTCCAACCTGGTATTCTACAATTCTATAAATGACCAAATGAAACTGCATCAGAATCTGAACTCTTTAATCTCCACAAAACAAAATGCTTAGGGTTTGGGTAGAAAAGGTTTCCATCACGGTGTATCATTTCTTTATTTGAATTTTCAGTCCCTTTAGTTTGCTTTCCAAAAGGCAGTATTTTATAGGAGGTTCTTGCTTTGATCTAACAACACCCCTGCCCAGTAGCAGCTTCTGTGAAATCCGAATTTTAGATTAATGTATTATTGATTAAATTCTTACATTAAGGAAATTGTGTCAACCTCTCTACTAAAATGTGTCTGGTATACCGCTGTAGCTCCAGTATTTATCCACACAGTATGAGCAACACGGCGGAATTCAAGATAAACAACCCCAGCTCCTGCTAATGTTAGTAGCATTAGTAGTTGTGAGTGTGTGTATGTATGGAATTTGGTCCTACGTATCCCACAGCCTCCTGTGCACAGATGCACTTCATAACTAGTATTCCTTTTTTTACTGCTAAATGGGACCTTCAGTAATCATTTCACATTCAACTGAAAAATACTACGACTGTTTAGTAAGGGATGGGAAATTTGAAGAAGGCACTTCATGTCCTACTTCAGCAGTAGCACCATTTGAGAAGAAGGACAATATTGATGGCTCACCCAAAGGCTGATGCATACGAATACTGTTATTGCATACAGAATTCAAAGCTTCTCTAGGAAGACATTAACATGGGGGGGCCTTTGAAAACAGCCACAACTGTACTGGAATTTAGGATGCTGCTCAGGTAGGTGCAGTTCTGTATTACAGGCTGAACACGCCAAAAAGCAGAAATATATTTTAAAGGTGGAAATGAGATCAGCACTTGCCCTGATGAATTAGATGGTGCTTCAGCATCTGACATTTCCTTTTTGTCTTTCATATAATTACTAAAGTTTTGGGCTTCCTTTCTTAAATAGTAAAATTCTTCATCCAAGTGTAAGAATGAAGAGAGAAAGGAAAAGAATTATACTGGTAGTATTTGGGGAATATTTCCTATTTTAACAGAATGTTCTTCAAGAAATTCAAAACTAAAAGATAATGAAAATCCTAAGAAATTAGGTTTCAAATGAAGGTCTTTATTTTGCAACACAACATAGAAACACTGCCCTTATTTATGTAGGAGACAGACAATAGAAAGCATGACTTTTTTTTTAAAGGATCCCTTTTATTTGGCTACCTGGAACTTGAAATCACCTGCTGAGAAAAAAATTAGCTATAGCCACTTTTTAAGTACATCCTTTTCCTAGGAACATGCAAAAGGATGCCTGAATGATCCTTTTCAGTGTCTTAAGAATGGCTTGTAACATAAGTCAAGGGAGCAGCCTCGGTTCTCTACCAGTTGAAAATCTGGCCAGACAATTGGGATGAGTGGAAACCTTAAAGGCATGGAAAGCTTTCCTTGTTGGGACTCAGGTCAGTGTAATCCACAAGTGCTATCTGACTCTGGAGCACTGGTAATGGACTATAGATCCTGACAACATAGGAATAAGTCACATTAGAGAGTGTCTACTGAAATCAATAACATCTCTCCAATTTATGATTGTTTTCCCTACAGTTCTTAAGGCTACCATGTGTGTATCATTAATCTAACAACTGAAAGCTATTTTAAATGTTTTCATTACGAGGCAGCTCCTGTTAAAACTAGTTATGAAAATTAAACGTACATTGAGACGAAAGGGAAAAAAAGAGAGCAGCGCTTCTAAAAAGGCTTTGTTTTTGGCAATAAAAATTTAGAGCCCCCCCTCTTCCTCCCTCCCAAACCCTCAGGTTGATTCATCTCTCATTCAAATTTAAAATGCACAGAGAGGCTGCAACAAACCCACAGAAGATTGATATGCACTGCACTCCACACATGGTTTAGCTCTTTATTCCAAAGTCTGGCATGCTGATGTTGGGTTTTGTGATATTATTATTTCAATATATAATAAACAGGGTTCAATATAAAAACCAGTGCAATGCAAGTCCCCTTTAAAAAAAAAAAAAAAATTACAAATTGTTACTATAGTGCTTTGAGAGAAAGGGAGCGAGAGATTCACAATGCAGGCTCAGAACTTGGCAACCTGTAAAAGTGCCCAGTCGAAAATTACTAACAGCTGGAGATGACAGTTGTTTTAACAGCTGAGCTGACAGGATTAATTTAAATGCACTGAAATCAAAAGTAGATAACACCTGTTTAGTCTTCCAGGGCCATTCGACAAGGTAGGCCAAAGGAAAAAAGCAGAGCCAGGGCTGTCTGTGTGAGCGTGTGTGCGTGCATGTGTGTATGTGTGTATGCACGCCTGTAACTGCGTGCATGTGGGTGCCTCCTCCTCCTTTTTTCTCTCCCCCTCCTTCTGCGGAGGACGGAAGGACTTCAGAAAAGAAGGACATACTTTTGAAGGCTGGGTGTGCGGGGGAGATTGGTGGCTTGTCAGACAATAACAGAGAGGCCGACCCCCATCAGCTTGAAACATCTGGTTCCCATTGTGCCCACCCTCCTGCTCACCCTTCTTCCCCCTTCTCTTATCCAAGGTCTTTGACCCAAACCCAACAATGGATAAAGATCACCGGATTTGAAAGCTGCAGTTTCTCACTCCCGCATCCCAGCGATCCCTCCTGGGTTAATTAATGCATTCTCGTGGAGCTCTGAGCCACTAAAGCTCCCACAAGCTCCCTCCCACCCGCCTCTTCCCCCAACTAAAAACAAAACAAAAAATTCCTCACCTTCTTGCCATGCCAGAGCTTGTAACTCACATGTCCATAAAATAAATAAATAACTTCTACCAGGCACGTGAGGAAAAGCATGTGAAGCAGCAAGAAATTCTCTCTGTGGCAGGCAAAGAGGGGATGATTTTCTGTCTGCCTCTACAGTTACAATCCTCTAACTCTAGCGTGTATGCATGGTGTCCTGTGCCATGAGGACTGCAAACCCAGAGGACCACAGCTTGATGTCCCAGCACAGCCCTTGTTCCAGGTTAGAGCACCAAGAGATTTGAGGAGAACTGACTGGCCCAGAAGAATCTAGGAGGAGGTATGGAAACCAAATCTTCTCCTAGCAGCGTAACTATGGCACAAAGCTGCAGTGCCTACTTCACATTGCACAGCCACCCTACAAGCCCAACGCTGCAGGCGCTCCACTTGCAGAAATCTCCTTGAGGCAAAAGTGAGCTCCGCTTGTGAGGAAGCTACTGAATTGAGGCCAAAAGTTTCCAAACTCAACCTGCAATCTCATTTCTGGTTAGGAAGACAGACGGGGCTGAGCTGTAACAGGCACGCTATTTCCAGACAAGTTGTTTCCTCAAAACTACGTCTAGTCCTTTCTTGTAAGTGGGACCACTGTCAGGCTCCATGTCCCAAGCAGTAATTAAATTTCACCACTGTGAAGAAATACACAGTTCCTATTATCAACCATGCTTTAAAAATGCAGGACTTGGACAGAGAGAATTGAGTTCATGTGGAAAATCTGTGAAAAAAATCCCACAAAATAAAAACCAGAAGAAATTGTATTTTCTGACTCTGTGCTTTTAGCCACAGGATCAATCTTTCCTCCTTGTATTCCTCCAGGGATAAAAAAAATAGCCCTACAGTTGGTACAATGATGCTGCAGCTGTACACTTGATACAACAAAAGGCTGTGTGCAGTTCTCCCTTCTTGTTCCACAACCCTTCAGCAGGACGAAGGTGAACTGAAAAGCTCATGTGCTCACTCCAGCTAACTGCAAGCCTATCCACTGCACTATCACATCAATATCAAAGCATGGTGGGCACCTTCAGTTTTCACAGTTGAAAAAAAAGAAAAAAGTGTTCAGAAGAATGGTTCAGAAAATGTTTGATTCATTGATATCAAAAACCGGCGAATCACAGATATTCTCAGTTACTGCATTAACCCTTGTGAGAAAGAAAAACAGAAGGAAAACCATCCACGGTGGCTTTCTCTTCGCCACAGGTTTCAGCGTACTCAGCTTGTATTCCCTTTGCATTTCCAGCCACTAAAGCTCCCACATGCTTCCTCCCACCTTCCTCTTCCCCAAACAGCACAGAGCTTCATATAGGCTAATTCACCGTGCCAAGAAAAACAATTCTTAACTAAGCTGCATCTATATTTACTCACTTCAGAATTTTAAGTCCTCTTTCAGCATTTATTGTCTAGGTAAAACTATTTATCTGGGCAAATGTAGATATTGATGGCAATTTTGAAAAAGGAGACCCAAACACAGCTCTCAGGTGTGGGCCCTGTATGCAACGAGTTTAGGTAAAACCACAATCAACACTTAATTTACCTAGACAAGTTCAAGTCTGGGTCTAAAATTGTCTTCGTTTTATTTCACAAGAAAATGCCAAGACAGTTTAAAACTCAAGTTATGTGAACCTTTCTCTAGAGGGTACAATTTGGATACTAAATTAATTTTAATGAAGCCGTGGAGTGCCTTGTGATGAACTATACCTGAGTTTTACTGCTGCAACCTAGCCTATGTACCAGAGCATTTACTGCATGGTGCTGTGTTGCCCATCTTGCCAGCTTTGTATCCCAGGCAGGTGGTGGGCTATATAGGAGTATACTATACTAGGAGATGGACACTGACACCAGCTCTCACTTCCTCCTGGCTAGGAAAGGGAAGAACTTAAGTCTAATGAAATAAAAAACTTTCTTACTTGCTGAAGCATTGAACTCTTCCAGCAAATGAACCCACAGATTCCCAATACATTACTAAAATATTGGGTTAATACCAGAGGGCATTTTTCCTGTTATTTTTCATGTCCACGAACCTCTGCATGTCTGGATTCTGGCCAAGTCTGGAAACAGAAGTGCCAAGGAACATGCGAGAGGCTGTTCTCCTGACAATTCCAATTTGGCTGGTTGCTGGAAGTGACAGAAATCCCCCGAGAAAACCAGCGCTAACGATAGTTCATTGCCTGATATGCAGACACAAAAGCCTTACTGTCCAACACAAAAAAAAAAAAAAAAAAATCAGGAAATATTTCAAAGATGAGAAAAAAAACCCAACAAACCTGGAATACAGTTGAGAGAACGTATATTTTAAAACATGAAGAAACACTCTACTCCTTCAAAGCACACATCAAGTTGTAGCAGTGGTAGTTGTATTAGCAGTAATAATGACGATGATGATGATGTCAGGAAGGCATGATCACCATTGCCTGTATTCATACTTCATTCTTACAATTTTTATAAAATCTATCTGCACATCTAAATAATTAATTTCTATTCATAGTTACAGAAAAAAAAAACACAACTTGCTTTTCAGAGGTTTTTTTACCAAGTTTTCAGTCTACTGGGCACGCGATGATAATTGCTTCTCTGTTCTGCTTAATGATAGAGTCTTTTCCCTGTACAAAATAAGAAGCAGTTTCTTCCTCGCTTTTTATTTCTTTACACAACTCAGAGGCTCAAAGAAGATAATTACAAACAATGCCTGAAGAATGGTTCAGTTAATGTTAATTTATACAACAAACTAATTACTACCAAATGGTAAAAAATCACATGTGGAAGTTCCTGTCTCCCACGCACACAACTAAACCAGCAGCCATCTGTCTCAGCCTGGGAGCTCTCAGTGACAACCGAGGAAAGCAAGGGAAAGGATGAATCCAGATACACTAGCTGCTGCTTCTGACACAAAAATCATGGCATTTGAACACCAGGTTCTGTATGGCGATCTTATCAGTGGCTTTTTTTCCCCCCCCTTTCATTAATAAAACAAACAAACAAAGTACTGACGACATCTGTAACTACCTCTCTGTTTAAAAATCTGATTTTTTTTTCTCAATCTCAAGAACTTAACCTGAGGTCTAAAGCACCTCAATCTACTAGCTGTAATTCTTCCTCCTGGCAATTTCTATACAATACACTTTATAATGTCCTTAGTGTATTGCCTAGAAGAAAGTATGAGGTGCAGTCTTTGAATCTGCTTACAGTAGATTAGGCATCACAATGGAAAAACGTGCTTTTTCTGTTTCAACATTTTTTTCCACAACCTGAGAAAGCAATTTTCTCCCAAACCTTGACAAATCAAAGTCAGTACAATCGTTAAACACTTTCATGGGATGCTCATTAAAATCTGACAAGGAAAAAATAGCTGGGGACAAATCCTGAAGCATTTGTTCAGTTTAAAGTCTCATTGAATTCAATGTGAGTGTTACTTTATTGAGGACTTCAATACCAGATCCTTTAGATGCATAAGGACCTTGGCATTTTGACTGTTAATTATTCTCTGATGAGCTTGCATCTAGTGAAACAAACTAAACACAATATTATCCCCTAAGCTCTGTTCAAGAAATCTCAGCTCAAATATTCTCTTCTCCCTGTGAGATCAGAACTCCAACAGTCATCAAAGAAAGTACTGTACATGAATAGGAGCAAAATATCAGAGTTTAGATTCACAGTACAGATTTCAGAGGAGAAGGGTTGTTTTTTTTTCCCTAACAATAAAAACTTACAAATCTTTCTATGTTTCAGTATAAGGCAAAATTCTCATATTGCAGCACGGCCTCTACGTATCTTATTTAGACCAGGACCCTGTTTATGTGAATCCCCCACCAGTGCCCACGTGCAGCCTTATGACTTTATTAGAAAGAGACAAGCCAGGTTAAGGTAGACTGAATATCTTTTAGTAAACTAAATGTCTATCAACTTGTGTTTCTGAGTATTTACCTTTTCACAAAGAAAGAATATGTTTCAGACGGGCTGAAACGATCACAGAGGAAGAACAAGTGTTACGGCAATTTAAACCAAGGTCTCTGTAATCTCATATTCATGAAGTAACAGTCTTTATTTCTACATGGCAAGAACGGTATCGACAATTTAGACGAAGTAAACAAGAAGGGATCACAAGAGAATCTACACAGCCAAACAATAATGCCTAATTAGTCCTCATTCATACTCCTAAACAGATATGATATATATATAAAAAAATTACGGGGAAATGATTCTTGAATACAGCCAGGAACATAAAATTTTACACAATAAAATATATTCACTTAAGTGAAGGAGGAAGAAGGAATTTTACTGATGCTCAGCCCTATTTCACCTAGGTTTTTTTTCTCATTAGGTTACATCGTCAAGAGCTGTTTTCCGTGAATGGAAAATTAGAATCCTTCGTAAGCATTTCACTTTGTTTCACAATGTTTTCACTTTTTTTTAGGTGCATGTAACAGAAGATTAGCTACTATTTAAGTTTTTATTCCTCTTTTAGACTAGGAGCCAAAAAAAAATTATATATATAAAAAAAAAATCACAATCCCAGTATACCAAGAACTGGACTTTGCTGTAACAAGTGAACTACGAGAGCTTTCAACACGGAGCTGGTGTGCGAAATGAACCACTGAGCGCTGTATCAGTGAGCGGGATGAGACAAAAAACAGTCATTCACTGCACTGTGTGTTGCAGAAAAACCTGGATCTGAGGGGATACTTTGGACATCTTGCAGTCCTTGGGCTGTGACTGACGTCAGGCCTCTTCCCTCCTCTTTCACCCCAAGTAGCCTCAAGAAGCTCTCACAGCCAAAAGTCTGCCTCTAATTTTAGTTCCTACTCCTGGCACATGTTGTGTCCTAGATCACTGAAAGCCTTGCATTAATACACTAAGACCTAGTATTAAGCTAAAGAACTGACAGCTTTATGGAATGCATTCACCCTGGGAGGAAAACTACCTGGGATTGCCTAAACAATCCCAATACCCTTTTCTAGTAGGAACCAGATTGTGGGGGGAAAAAAAAAAAAATTGATCATCAAAGAAATCCCCATTTGTATTTTCACTATCCCAGGATCAATGAGATTGCAAAGGTGCATCCTAAAGAAGTCAGAAGACTACAGCACATTTCTTAAGCTCCCTTAAAAAGTTATACCAAAAAGTTTACAAAAACTGTCTCCCTGTTTCATATTTCCACAGTGGTGCCTGTTTATGCAAACACAGACGGCATCTTCTTTCTTCTCCTCTTGATGTTTTTTCACCTGTCTTTATGTCTACATGGACCTGTCTACTAAAACAGCTGAAACAAACGAGTAAAAGAACGGCCATACACTGCATCTTGTTTGCTCCCGAAAATACTTACGAGTGTGGTGGTTGGTAGATTTACTCTGATTTCTGGTGATGACTTATAGTGTCCAGTATAAGCAAATCAGTTGTTAGCAATGACATGTGAGAAACCAAGGATGAAATGGAACTGGCAGCTGAACTGTCTCTCTAGTACTTTAATGGCAGCTTGCTCCATGCTATATCTAGGGCATAAGGCCAGGACAAAACCAACAACCAACAAAAAGAGTTTACATGAGAAAAATCAGGAAAATTTTGTAGTATAGCAATGTAAGAAAGCACCTCTAATTATGTTGTCTTCTTGTCTTCTGCAGGCCCCATTACTTTAAAATATTGGGTCATATGTACCATGTAACATTCACTGGGTACTGTGTTCCCTCATTCAGTAATCTGTCTAGCAATAAAACACTGGTAAAAATGGTAATGTAATAACATGAGCATCTCAAAGGACTGCTTTTTTTTTTTTTTTTCTGCAGAAATAACAGGTTATAGCCTAAACCCCTACGTCACGTGTATTATTCATCTAATAATTTTATGGTTAGTTACAGAATGATTCCCAATGACAGCTTCTTAATTCCCCTGAACCCAGATAGGATTGACTTGGCCCCACTTGTAAAGGAAGAATGCATTTTGCCTGAATATGCATCCCATACCCCAAAGCTTCACAGGAGCTGTGAATCAATTAGATGACACAGCAAGAGGAAATGCATAAAAAAAGACTTAAAATAAAATAATCTTCAGTGAAATGTCTCCATATTTAGTTAAACAGCATTGCTGATTAAGGCTGTACATGAGCTCAGTGTGGAATCCAGAATTGTTGCAGCTGAAAATCATTAGCAAAAGCCTGCTGTCCTCTAGTTTCATCTTCGTACATTAATTTCACATACAAGGAAAGGCAACTATTTGGAAATACATTGCTTTATTTAAGTCTAGTACAAAGACATCCCAGCAAAAATACATTAATGTGCTTCACACTTTGCAACAAGACAGTGGTCTTACAAGACTGAGTGAATACACAGTAATGACTACAGTTAAAACCATTTTTCTGGCTAGTTGTTGACTTTTTTGCCTTCCCTCCCTGCCCTGGTGCCTGAGTCTGTGGGAGATAAGGCTCAGTTACTGAAATGGGATATGTGTTATGGACAAAACAAGAAAAGGAGAAAGAAAAAAAAAAAAAAGAAAAAAAAAGGTTTCGTGAAAAATGATCAAGGATGCATACAAAACAGAGAGGCTTTCTTCTTCCACATGATCTTTGTCTCTAGACTATTTACCTTGAGATTGTGAGGGCTAATCTACAGTACAAAACTAATGCAACATTCCAAACTGTACTGGAAAAACAGGACACTTGGATAACCACTTCCAAGTCAGGAGAGACACCTTCCTTTCTGATAAAGCACTTGGACACCAGTTGTGACTTCGGGGCTGTATAAATCTTTAGCCATGATCATCCTTGCTTACTGGCAGTGCAATACAGTAACTGTTTGGGATTTTTTTGAGGTGGGAAGGAAATTTCCCCTTGGGCATACGGGCTGGGCCTTTGCAACTACACATCCTAGATATCTAGAATAGATTTATAAGTAATGGCCAAGTAGCATGTCCCATACACAACCAATTGCCTATGACTGCAGGTATGGACAAAACCACTGCTGGACTTCAGATCCTCTTCTAGCTGTCATCTGTGCTTCTATTATTTATTCAGAGATTCAATAATTTAATTAATGGCTAAAAGACTCAGATGAACAACTGATGTTCACATCCTTCCCTGTGTGTTACAGTGTATGACCATGTGTGCTAAACTGCTACTCCTCCCTGACAGGAAGAATCTGTCTCTCCACATCACACATCTGTGGCTCTCCATCCTTGTGCTATATAAGCCAGTACTCCAAAAGGCAAGTCGAGGTGCTAATTCATCATGCACTGTATTACTTTGATATGAGCATCTCACCATCTAGGAAATAAAAATTTTCTGGCAATTAATGCCTACACAGACTTTGTTGTTTTTGTTACCTTTCAGCTCTCTTAATAATGCTCTTTCTAGGAACTGTCCTAATCCCTCTCTGTATAGGGATAAAAAGAAGCCAATACATACTGGGTTCTTTACAAATCTGTATCGGGTCAAATGCTGTCTTCTTAAAGCTCTTGCGTATTCAGTGGGAGTTGTGAACTTACATCTGAGAGCAGAATTTGGCCCTTGGTGTTTTTAAGTGTCGATTAACTCTCCTACACTCAGAAATAAATCAAGACGAGATTCCTCTCAAGCACAATGAGCCTAAAATATAAACCAAACTGCTCACAACGGCAAGACCAGGAATTCAACATTGGTCATATGGTTCTCTCTTCCCCCCTCCGACTTGTGTCAGTAAAAAGGAGAAGAGGGCAGAAGGCTCATTAAATCCCAGGACGTGGCCTGCACAGAGCCCACGCAGGAGCCACAAAAGGTGTGTGCATTCCCTTCTGCAGCAACACCACAGTTGAGAGGTGCAGTGGTACGTCTCATTCCCTCTGTATTTGCTTTGTGATTAATAATTTTCCTCCAAGGTGATTATTACTCCCAGCCCCCAACCCCAATTCTGCCCTGCACAAACTTGGGAGCAGCCACTCCTGTTTACATCGTGCTGCAAATCCGTGTTGCCCCCTGTCAATCAGAGCTCCATTCGAGGAAGGAAGGAAGGAAGGAAGGAAGGAAGGAAGGAAGGAAGGAAGGAAGGAAGGAAGGAAGGAAGGAAGGAAGGA
>JAAGNO010004949.1:5877-16893 GCA_033439905.1 Ceryle rudis
GACACCCGGCTGAACAGGAGCCAGCAGGGTGCCCAGGGGGCCAAGAAGGCCAACGGCATCCTGGCCTGGATCAGGAACAGTGTGGCCAGCAGGAGTAGGGCAGTGATTGTCCCACTGTACTGGGCACTGGTGAGCCACAGCTTGAGCACTGGGGTCAGTTTTGGGCACTGCAGGATGAAAAAAGACATTGAGGTGCTGGAGCAGGTCCAGAGAAGGGTAATGGAACTGGTGAAGGGTCTTGAGCAGTAGATGAGGGAGCTGGGGTTGTTTAGTCTGAAGAAAAGGAGGCTGAGGGGAGACCTTACCAACCTGAAAGGTGGTTGTAGCAAGGTAGGTGTTGGTCTCTTCTCACAAATCACAACAGACAGGAGAAGAGGAAAAGGCAACAAGTTGCACCAGGGGAGGTTTAGGTTGGACATAAGGAAAAACTTCTCTACTGAAAGGGTTATCAAAGGCTGGAACAGGTTGCCCAGGGAGGTGGTTGAATCGCCATCCCTGGACATATTTAAAAGCCATCGAGATATGGTGCTCGAGGATATGGTGTAGCAGTGGCACTGGTAGAGTTAGATCACGGTTAGACTTGATGATCTTTTCCAACCAGAGTGATTCTGTGATTATGCAAACACTATCCTCAACCACCACTCCTGCTCCTATACATCCTGACCCAAACTTTACTCAAAACTTCTTGCATAAACTAGATAGCATAAAGGACTTCCCAGTCCCTGGTAAAGCTGACACATCATTAGACCACATCCTAACATCACACAGCGTGACAGCCTGTCTTCACTCCTCAGAAAAGAGCAAGACAAACATTCAGGATTTCAGCTGAAAGACATCATCAGACTATTTGACCCTCACCCAGACAACTTTATCTTGAAAGCTAACACATGCTCCTGATAAAGCACCAATGTGGTCATAAACCAGGCCAAACACCTTCATACACTGCTTCTAAGATTTTAATTACTTGTATACTTCAGACTGTAAGTGATGTACTCACTACCTGCCATGGACAACTGGATGTCACCCTTTCTTCCATTCAAAAGCTACCAAATCGCCCTCAAACTGCTTCTGAAATATTCCTGTACAACATGATTTTCTTAGACATCCCAGGCAAGTATCAAAAACATCCCAGGCATTATAAAATTAAATGATAGCTTGCAAACCACAGCAGAAAACCTACAGACCAACTGCCTTGCTTTCAGGCAAGAAACATTCATTAAAGACACAAAGAAACACCCACTCCAACATTAGCGTATTTCTGTTGATTTTATGGAACGTGAGAATTCCTCTCCCTCCACCCTCATCTAAACCACCCATATCCACAGGCTGAGAGTGATCTCTCTGTCTCTCTCTCCCCCTGGTAAAATAAGGTAATTGCCAACATCCTTCTAACAGTGCAGAAAGGTATCAATGACCTCCTCTCTCAGTGGTTAGTGACACGTATCTAATTAAACTCAGAAAACCAGTCTCAAAGTCATTTGATTTTTGACTTTTTCAGTTTCTATCACAGAAGATCAACTTGTTGCAACTACAGCTTGGTCTAATAAACCACCAGCTGTATTTCAGCCATGTCCCGCTGTCATCGTGCCTATAACAACATGGTAATTTTATGCAAACACACTATGCAGGGTTTCTGACAAATGTCGGTGGGATGTACAGCGAGCAAACAGCCTACGCTTGATTCAAGAGGAGTTTTTGCAGAGTAAAGAGGAACGTCCCTGCTCAGGAGATTCCAAGCAGCTTTTTCTTTCTTCCTGCTGGCAAAAAATAACTTTTGTGAATATAGTTAACACAAATCCCATTAAAAGCTCCCACAATTAGTTTCCCAGGTGCATTATGTCTACAGCCAATAGCACCTTCTCACCGAGTTTACCATTATTTCACATGGGCACGATGACAATTGCAACTAACACACCATATGGTTTTCTCTTTTTCACGTAATTTAGTAAACCATCATCCCTGGAAGACCTTGATATCTTTACTTTAATGCTTCTATATGAAGAAAACTATTTCATCTTTGATGTAATTTTCAGAATTTTCAAGTGAAATCAAGTCCCAGTTTCTTTCAAATCCAAATTCCCTGCTTCCTGTACCTGCTGCTGTTCCATGGCATGAATTATTTTCCACTGATTCTCCTGCTTATGTTGACATCTCTTCACTGAATTGGATGAGAAAGATTGCAATACTCTGTGGCTTTGCCTAGGAACCCTGCAACACCAACTTCCAGGGCAGGCTGAAGAAACAGCACATCTCTCCTCCATATCCCTCTGCCACTACAATCACCTCATGGGCTGCAGACAACAGGTATGACCAAGGTTTTCCCCGCTGGTTTCACACAGGCACTCCTCTGCAAAAAACCCAAGACGAGCAGGGCAAAATACCTTCCCCACTAGAGCCAGCAGCACCCCACAAAGAGGTAGTTTTCCAGTATATATTTTTTTCTAAACGAATCTGCTTTTTCTAAGATGCAACCCTATCTCCATCAAAATAGCTGTAGTTTTTATGTAGTGATTAAGTTTCTGCAGTAGAAAGGTATACTGTTTAAGTTTACTGTGTAAATGTATTACTATTACTATATTATTCTAATTACACAAATAGAAACACAACTCAATACTTTTTTTATCATATATTGTCCTCCCTTAGCTAAGCTATATAGATTCATCTCCCAAGTCTTTGATTAATTTATCACTTCCCCATTGATCCTTCATGCTCAGTAGTTTGTTAATCTGTTTCTGGTAAATTATGCCTCACTAGAGGGAGATTACAAGGTAACACATACTAAGCAAAAAAAGCTCATTATCTTCTCTATATACCATGTAAAACTTCTGCATCTATACCATCAAACCATAAAAGGCCTTTTATCGCCTCTCGATGCTGTTCAGTCATTTCCAGGGATTTGTGTTAGCTTTCACTTGGATTTACTTTTTTTTTCCGACTTGCTTTTCTTTCCCAAGGCATTAATTTTTGCCTATCAACTCTTAGCATGAAAGAGAAACTCACGGGATGCATTTGATTTTAATTAGCTTAACTTCCATGGGTTAACTTAGCTTAACTTCTACGGGTTTTTGTCCTGCTCATAATTGTTCATTACAGCAATTCAGTTGTAGAGAGGTTCAATGAAATCTGATTTCCCTCTAAATCCAGTAAAGGATCGTAAGTAGGAAGAAAAAATGACGCTGCTATATATGGAAGTGGACAAATGGTGCTAAAAGAACATTACTAGTACTCAACACAAATAATATTTATTTTCCCAAAGTCAATTTTAAACAAAACTTTAGCCCTTTTGTGTTTGACCTGAAATGAAGTATTTGACGAGTTGGATCAGTCTTTGGCCTCAAAGTATACTCAACAGTGGAAGTGACAGACTGAGACCTAAGGATGCGTGGCTAATTATTATCACACTGTCAATTAAAGTTAATGATCCACGTAGAGCCCATTTGTCCCGAGGTTAAAGGAATCTGTTGCTTTATCCCTCCCTCCAGCTGTAAAAGTAACACACACTACATCAAAGTCAGAAAAGAGCAGTGATGAGGATTAGAGCTGGAATTAGATTTCATCTCTGTGATCAATTACAGATCACTTTAGTTACCCTAATGCCTCATTAAACAGGTAACAAATACCTGCACGGAGACATTTAAATATAAATCTAAAGAGCCATCTCTAAAAAAAATCAGAGGCAAAAGCCAATGGAGGCATCACAACTTTTGAACACAATGATTTCAAATTCCATAATTGCATTATTTAGGAGAGCTACTGCGTCTGTGTCATTTCTTCTCATTACTCACATCCCTGCAATGGTCTCTGTTAAGAAATAAAGGAAACATTAACTGTTACCTCCATTCCTTTCAGAATACTTGACAACGCTATGGGATGTGCCCAGTTTCTAGATCAGTTCTCGGTGACTTACTGGACAAAGACTAAAATTACTGGTTTTCACTTGGGATATTATTTGCACTGTCCCTGGAAATAGTGCCACAGTCGTCAATTGGAATAAGATCTTTCTCCCACTTCCCTGTTAGTTACATTTTGCTGTGAAACAAGAGTGCTAGAGGTCTCACCAGCCAGGAGAATTGATTAGCAAACCACTAGGCTCCTTCTGCCTCAGGATGTCTGTTATTTCTGCAATTTTAGACAATGTCTGTGGCTAGCAAACTGTGAAGAAATGCAAAAGGCAAATCCTATTTAAAAAAGGAAGAGAAACTGCTGATACTTACCAAACTATTCCCTGAGCCCCAGAGCCAATAGGTTTCAAGTTCTGGTAGCGTTTGAGAACTGTGAAGGTCGAGTCACCTACTTCCACACTGTAGAACTGGTTGTCAACTTTGCTTTTGCTCATGTTGTAATGTTTGGCAATATATGACACATCCACTTGTTTCCCAAATCCCTGTTGTACAGAAGAAGGGAAGGGGGGAGGGAGTGGAAAAAACACAGAAACCAAGGCTGGTAAAACAACAGAATACAGGTAAAACACAGCCTAATTTTCCAATAGAAATTCTTGTCGTTTTAGGGTCAGCATCATCACAGATCTGCATGAATCCTCAAATGCTCCCAGAGGCTGTGTTAAACCCTCTTTCACCCAGGAAGCACCCATAAAACCCCACTGATTAAAGCAAGCTAGTGAATTCTCCACCTGATGTTTGTGACAGTTACTCTCAACTACTGGTCTCCGCTTCATGCTGATTCTGCTCCCATTTGTATTGCAATATATAGATCTTACTTTAAAATGAGCAGACTTCCTTCAGTGCCGAAGGTAGGATGACAGACACAGGCATTAGGCTCTTCATCGATGGTGTGATAGAGCAAATAAGTCTGTTCACACGAGCACTAAAACTTCCCCCGAGCCTGTGATGAAGGCTTTGAGAGAACCTTCCACCAAGAGTTGCAAAAGAGCAGTTTATGAGATGAACTGTGAACAGCCAGGGCTCAGTATCACAGAGAGCATTCAGTAGCTCAGGAGATCTTCCCAAGTTGCTCTCGTGACCTGACAAATGCATTAGTCCTAAGCAAAGGCTTGTTTTTCATGGCACAAGGACAAAATTAGTGTAAGCTTTTTGTGCTGGCACTGAAGCTAGCTAGCTAGCTGTAACCTCACCCAACCTGGTAGAACTACTATCCAGAAAGTGCCATTATAACCACTTTATGACCCCCTAACGAGCTCAGTTCCCTGAAAACTATGGAGCAAAGTAGGTGGCAATTTGAGATAAAAACCAGAATTTAGTGTTTGTACTTTAGGATTCTATACACCATGAGGAAAAAGTTCAACATATTACAACAAATCTGTCCTCTAGTAGTTGACAATTTACTTACGGAAGTCAAGACTTTTCCAAATGCCTTACATAAAGAGAATCACACAAAATACCAGGTTGGAAGGAACCACAAGGATCATCTAGTCCAACCTTTCAAGGTAAAATAAATTAATAAATAGTCCTGATGAGCCCTTTAGAAGGAAACCCCAAACTTACCTCTCTATGCCTGCACATTTCTTTTCAGTGTTTCAACTGCAGCTTCTAAATTTTCTTATTTGCTCCATTAAAAATTGCTTCCCCCCCCAAAAAAAAAAATCTGACTCATCACCCCTGTTAGGTGACTATGGATTACTAAGTTGAATTTGGGGAAAAATGTAGTCAGTTTGGAGAATATTTTTCTTTTTAAAAGGACATCATTCCAGTGTTCCACAAAGCTGGTCATTTAAAACAGATAACTGAGCTTGCTAAGAACCTGGATTCTAAGGTTTGTCTTAGGACAATTAATATTCTTTTTCTATCTGTTATCTCACAAAGGCCCATTGTCACTGAATGGCATTAGTTATCCCTAACCTAACTACCTCATTTAGAGACTCTGGGACATTTTAATAAATATGAATCTCTGTTAATAAAAATAATGAATTTCTGTGAATAAAAATGAATCTCTGTTCATTCAAACAGAGATCCTTGTTCCAGAAGAGCAATTAGAAACATTACACTTGTTAATCAGACACGGGGCAAGTTGCTTTTTTTTTTTTTCCCCACAGAAAGTGAGAGATCTATGGACACGGATACAGTGCTAAAGTCAAGCTTACAGAGAGTGAAATGACTCCAAAAGAGATCTGAATTTCTCTCATCTGAAGACAGAGCTGCATTGTGTAGCCTTAAAACTCCTTCCATTCCATGAGGAGAGATGCATAATTCTGGCTAGCTCAGCTATTCATACCAGACCTGGAATTGAGAGGCTTTATTTTAATAATAAGCTCCTGATAGACAGGAAATAATCACAGCTCCCTCCGGCTAGACAAACACATTTGCAGCATGGGTTGTTTTTTTTTTCCTGATGTCATTCCCAAAACAATGCAGATGATACTCAGCATTAACACCCGTTACTCTGAAACCAACGTTATATGAATTGTCAGCATAAAAATTGCATTGCTTAGTGAGCCTGACTCACGACCAGCTCCTCTGGAAGTACAGACACAGGGACTTTTTTTTTTTTTTTTTGCAACAAGCCAGCTGACTGTGTTAAGGCTCGGGTGAGCCAGGCCTGCCATAACTTGTTAGCATCCTCACCCGCAAGCTACCCAACAGCTTGTCATGTGATCCAGAGCTACGTGGCCAAAGATATTTTGTCACTCTACACTTAGAATCCTGTGCCCATCAAAATCACTTCCTTTGGTCCTGTGAACTGCTGACCTCAGGAATCCCATGCCGCATACCATGGGATTTCTGAGCTATTGGCTCAGCAGGTCGTTATTTTAAAGCCAGCAATGCCTTAATAAATGAAAACAGCTCAGAAGCAGCGCTCCGTGGTAACTCAGTTATGTGGCTGATTTAATGTATGCAATAGCTGCAGTCATTTCAACAGCAAGTAAGGTGATGCTGAGCAATGGGATGCAGAAGACCACAACCGGTAAGACCTGACTGGACCAGACACGTGTCCCTGTGAGCAGCTCTCCTCTGTGTAACAGACTGATCCTATGACAAACCATTCCTAACTCTGCATGCAGAGTAGGAAAGGTAAAGACTGATTATTTTGCATAGAATTTCTTTATTTAGATTAATCCTTTTCTCAAATTTTGTCTACTTAAAAATCCGTGAGACCTTAAGGAGCTTTGATCAAAATATCAACACCAAGAACTACCTGTCGAATTCAAGAGAGGCTGATTTGTTTTCCAAGTTCACTATAAACAGAACGTCTTCTCCAAGTGACAAACACTTCAGCTTTGTTGACCCACCAAACTCTCTCCAGGTAATCTACTAATTTGCATCCTTCCTTTAAACTCACACTGCTAAAAAAAAAACCCACAAACCCCCTCTTTTCTATATTTTACTGCCTTCCAGCAAAGCCTAAATAAGCAAAATTAAAACACAGTAAGCCTAATGCTTAAGTTCTGCTTACTTCTAAGAACCAGGAGCTGAATGAACTAAGTATCCTTGTCAAGACTGTAATTTAAATCAAATCCCTACACCAACGAATTTACAGCTTTATTGGATTAATCACAGACCCCCGAACCAAGACGACATGTAATCCAATCATGAACCGTCTCCAAGATGATACAACAGTCACAGGTCTCGCATAGAAAAGTGAATTTCAACGAGTTACACAAGTTTCAGGTGAACTTCAAATAAACTTGGGCAAGCTATAGTACTTGCAATGTAATGGCAAACATTACAGGTGTGAAACAACAACAAATTGCCCCATCCTTTTTGCTTTGAAGGAAATGCATCTAGTTTCTCAGACCTCTGTGTAACACGAAAGATTATTCCTCAGAGGCAAAATATGCATTAGGGTGTCATTTTAGTTGCCATAAACATTTGGACAATGGAATTATGTTGTTTCAACACTGACCAGCACATAAATTTCATTTCACACGTGCAAGAACGCACGCACCATTATTTTTTGTCTCCAGTATGTAATCAAAACACACACCTAATGCCATTTCCTTTCCTCCATACTGAGAAATTTAAGAGAAATTAAAGTTTTTCAGGCCTGAAAACATCCTCTTTGGGTCACACCCCACACTGTATCTTAAGATACTAAGTTTAATATCCCAGCAAATGGAGAAGAGGAAAGAAAATGAATTGTCAAGGCTCTGTATCTTCAGGAAGAAGATACTACCACTGTTACTAAGTGCTTAGAGAACATATATTTTGATTTCAAAGAACAATTATTTAAAAATCCAGTGAAATAACTTACTGCCTCACACACAGCTACAAGTTGTATTCTTTTCTTTTTTTTTTTTTTTTTGGTGGTTTCTTTCTCAGCATAGAGGGTTAAAAAGCACAACAGGAGCAAAATGCTGTTATCTTCTGCATTGTGAGGTGAATTGTTTCCTGATATCCTGTGTTGTTTGTCCATTTCTACCCCGTAAAAGACCTATATTTATTATTATATTTCATTGACAGACTTGTTTCCGAACACCATTCCTCCTGTTACTGATGGGCCTTAAAATATCACAATTTCTTACAGTTCAGTATATGTATATCATACATAATCATACATATATCACTGACATATCACTGATATATCACATCATACATATATCATTGATATATCATAGAATCATTAGGGTTGGAAAGGACGTCTAGGATCATCAAGTCCAACCTTCGTAATCATATATATATCATACATATATCTTCATATCATACATATATCATTCATCTATTGTATCATTCATATATCATTCATATATCACACACAATATCATCATATCATTCATATATCATTCCACACGTGTATCACATGTATATCACACATTTTGTAAATACAAACCATGCTAGTAGCAGTTTAAGGGAAATTGCTCTCCTTTGCATTTCCAAGTGCTGTCACAGTCTGTTTGCAGGCATCAGATGAGGGGAAACTTTAATCTCAGTCTTAGCATCCTTCCCTGTCTGCACCCAGAAACTCCTACAGGAACATACCAGCCTCTAAGGGTCCTGCAGTTCCAGGCTACTGAAAACATCTAAATGACTCCACACGTGTGGATGCAGACCAGGAAAAGAATTAGGAGGCTGACTCCTAATCAGCAGTTGGCACAGCAGCCAAAGAGAAGTGGGATGCAGGAGAGAATGGTTTCAGAGCTGGATGCCTTGGTTCCCTCGAGATCTGAAAGGATAGGATCTTAAAGCCCCAATTTCACCTTAGAAGTCAGATGCTGAGATTGTACACATCAAAATTCCGAAGCATGGCAGAATCGCAAAACCACTAAGCTTGGAAACAACCTTCACGATCAAGTCCAACCACATACTAAATATCAGCAGGACCCCTAGACCATGTCCTGAAGTGCCACATCTGGAGATTTGCACCACCCTCTGCAGGGATGGTGACTCCACCACCACCCTGGGTGGCCTGTTCCAAGGCCTCACCACTCTCTGACCTTTACAAACAATTAAACCTTGATCAATTAATCATGGATATTTTTACTATATTTTCTTTGTTCACTATTTTAAAACCTAATATGGCACTCATATTAAAACATCCTAGACAATGGAGTACAATATTAACGAGTGCTGGTTGGGGTGTTGTTGTTGTTCAGTTGGTTGACTGATTTTTTTGTTTTGTGGGGTTCTTTTTGTGTGTTGGTTTTTGTTTGTTGTGTTGTTTGGTTTTCTTTGGGGTTTTGTCTTTTTGTGTGTGCGTGGTTTTTTGTTTTGTTGTTGTTTAAACACACTATTCTTTTTGAAGCTTTTCTGTCTGCAACTTTAGAACTGGCTCTTACCTAGTCCTGATTACTCAAGATGCAGCAGCATTTTCTTGTGTTTCCTTTTCAGTCTCAAAACACAAATCAAAGCACGATTTACATATTCTGCACTTGTCCTCCACATGTTCACTGAGCTTTAAACTACTTGAAATTGCTTCATTCTTATAGGCACAAAATTTTTGCAGGTCATTTGTAACTGTGGTATCATGATGTTGCTCATAATTCACCGTGACCCAAGGGTGTCTGCTTCATTCCAGGCCAGACTTATGAGCAAAACACAAGTATCTGAACAACAAAACAACTAGTTCAAAATGACTCCTCATTCCCCTGATGCCTGAAGAATTCAACAGTGACACACAGGTAACATCAAACGCTGGTCATCATACCAAAGAACATCAGGATGAGAAGAAACACAGAGAGAAAAGATTTGTTGGGAGTGAGTTTACTTTATGGACAGGAACATAAACAGTGATACAAATGTAGCCAAAAATACAGGAAAGAAAGATTTAAAGAGTAGGTGAGAAAGCCACAGCAATGATGTTTAGAAACATCTCACTCAGGCACAGCTCCAGTGACAGGAAAGTAGCAAAGACACTCTGGAACTGTGTCCAAAAGAGGGGAAAGCGATGGCAGCAGCAGCTTGCAGAAGAAATGAGAGGAAAACACTTTCTATTAATCGCTTTCTTCTGATTTGTTCTATATTTAAAAAGAAGCAGGAGCACGGGAAGAAGCAAGATACAATTAAGATTAGGAAAGAGAAATGGGATAACTCAAAGCTGACCAAAACATTGCAACACTATGAAATGAAAAGCACACTCAAATTCTCAACAGCAGTGAAGTGAGAGTAGAATCACAGGCTGTGGAGAGCATAGGAAGGCCAAGATGGGATTAACAGCTCCTTTTTATTTATTGCATATATTGATAATAAAGTATATTTCAAATGCTTTCCAGTTCTCAAGAAACAGGAATTATATGGTAATACAAGGTATTATTTCAGGAGGTAACTTGTCATACGCAAGCAGGGCAGCAAGAAGCCTGACTCCACAAAATGCTGTGGCCCAATACACACCATGGCTTCCTTTAAAAAGAAAGGTAAACAGGAGGTATGGAACAGCAGTACAGATGAAGTATGAGGTTCTCCTTCCCCTCTACTCTGCACTGGTGAGACCACACCTGGAGTGTTGTGTCCAGTGCTGAGCTCCCCAGTTCAAGAGGGACAGGGAAATACTGGAGAGAGTCCAAGGGAGGCTATGAGGATGCGGCAGGGATTGGAACATCTCTCTGGTGAGGAAAGGCTGAGAGCCCTGGGGCTGTTTAGCCTGGAGAGGAGAAGCCTGAGAGGGGAT